>JABUQX010047120.1:12500-45000 GCA_015478945.1 Trachelipus rathkii
AATATATATATATATATATATATATATATATATATATATAAGCAATTCAAGGTCTATTTTTTTATTTCATTAAATTCGTATATTTTTAGTAAAGTTCAAAAAGTTAGGTTTTCATATTCTTTTTTTCAAATTTTCTTTCTAATGATATCACAATTAAATGGTAATTCAACTTAAAAAAATCTTAATTTTTTTTTTTTTTTATTACTTTTGCCATTACGTTTAAATTATAATGTTTTTTATACATAAAATAATAATAAGTTTGTGATGATGCAATGAATATATTTCGTGGGATTTAGTTAAGAAAGTGTTTTTATTACTTTCTACTGACGCTCTGATTTTAAGTTCTTAAGTTATGCTACCTTGGTAATATATTTCAGAATAAGTAAGCAATTTTTTTGCTAAATTTTCGTTATAAAGAATATGGCCTTTCGTATGGAATGCTATAGTGTGCTCCCTCACAAGTATTGCTATAACTCTGATTGTTTTAGTAAGTCTAATTTTCATAATGTATAGAAATGCTGGAGTAATATTAGAATGGCTTCTAAAAAGTGTTCTAAAGATGTTTCTAGCACCAGGCACTGAAAAACTCACTACGCACACTGAAGATGAATAACAAGACTAGTTTATTACACTATTTTAAGAACCAAAGGTAGATACGAAGTATCCTAAAGAGAAAAATTTTGACCATATAATACAAAATTTTACCCCCCATGAGAGATAGATTTTACCGATGATAATATATCCTAGTGAGCTCAATATCAACTGGAAGGACATAGCTGGATATGAGAAATTGAAATAACAGATCAATGAGCAAGTAATAATTCCGATTCAGTATGCTTTTTAGTATGAGCCGGATCCTCTTTTAATGCCTCCTAAAGGAATATTACTATATGGACCTCCTGGATGTGGTAAGACAATGATTGCTAAAGCCATGTGTGTTGAAATTGATGCCACCTTTATTAATTTTGATATTTCTGCTATTCGGAACAAATATGTTGGAGAAACAGAGAAAATGGCTACTGCACTTTTTATGGTTGCCAGAAAACTTTAACCAACAATAATATTCGTGGACGAAATTGATTCATTTCTAGATTAGAGAAATGAAAATGACTAGGTTTCTGAAGCTACTCTTAAATCTATATTTTTACAGTAGTGGGATGGGTTGACAACTGACCCATTAACTTAAGTTTTGATACTTGCTGCTTCCAACCGTGAGAAAACTATAGACCCAGCTATATTGAGGAGACTCGCGGTATAATTCGAGATACAATTTTAAATTCCACTTACACTGAAAAGGAACAGCGACTTCTTCTGTTAGAAAAACTTCGATCTATAAATATGACTGACCTTCTAAAAGCTTTGGAACAATCAAGCTTAAATTTTTTATTGCCCCCTGATTTAATAAGCAACATATATATATATATATATATAATATTATATATATATATATATATTATTATATTATATATATATATATATATATATATATATTATTATAATATATATATTATTATATATAGCGGGTGTCTCAAAAAAAAATGTACTAACACATTGACCTGCTTTTTGTTTTTTCAGGTGTAAATACCATTACCTGACAAGGAACAGCGACTTCAGATTTTAGAAAAAGTTTTTCCTTAAATGCTATTGGACACCGGAAACGGCACGGAAGTAAAGACGTAAGTTTAGAAGAATTGGCTGATAAAACCCAAAACTTCTCTGGAGCTGACCACATTGCAAGCATCAGAGAGAATTTGAAGCAAGATTGAACCGTTCCACAAAACGTCAACACGTAAACGTTCTTGAGCAGCACGGAGCCTTTCAAAAAATTAGCCAAAGCAAACAAGTGATGACCTTCATTCCAATCCCCACGAAATCTTTACGAAAAACGGCACGGAAGACAACACAATTTCTCAAAAGATAGCGTCATACACAGCACACTCATTCAAATAGTCTACACGCTGAAAACACTAGCACTACACAACATACCAAGACTACCTCATGCTCTCCACGTTAGCAAGACCGATATCTAAATTAACCAGAAGTACTTTACAAAGTTTTGTTGAGTGGTATACTCATTAGTATACTATAAGTATATGGCACAGAAATAAAGATGCATATATAGGGTACTATTATTCAATATATATATATAAAGTATATATATATATAATATATATATATATTTTATACTACAAATTGCTCTGAGAGCGTGAGGTATAACCTTTAATATTAAATTGCTTTGTATTAATTGCCTAGATTAGATTGTTACCTACTGGGCGTCCGTGATAGATCGATGAAGAACGGTCCACATTGAGATTAAAGCTGAAGCACCCGAGTGCATATTGTAAAACTAAACCTGCAGTAGGTAACTGTGCTGCCGATGTTGAGGAATTAATTAAGAACGCAATGGGGACATGGAGACGATAATTAGAGAAGACAAGTAAATTTTTGTAATGCTCTTTATATAAACTCACGGGTGATTGCGGATGGAATGGTGTGGAATGTACGCACAGAGAGTGGCCATTGAAGGTGCTGAATAGCGTCATAGCAGAGTACCTGGTTATGTGGTTCCACTATATATAATATATGAGAAAGAGAGAGGCTGAAATATTAGATTCAGTATACACTGTAGCACCTCGCCTAGTAAATATGATCTTTCTATTACATATAGTAGATAGAATAGCATACTACTCCCACCTATATAGATATAACTCAAATATACTAAGAATTATTAATAGAGCTGCACTACTAGATATGCAGATTTTCAATAGTCATATAATATAATACTCAAATGGATTGAATACTGAAGGATTATGATAATAATTAGTAAATTATATCACTACTATATATATAATATAAAACTGTATGTCATCTTTATAACTCCATAACAGCATCTTCATGATAAAAATAAGGACTTATCATTCTATATTTATGAAGGGGTTAATATCGTCTTATAACATTTAAAATATCAACGACCGAAAAGTTTAATCGAGAGCATCAAAATAACCAAGAACGGTGGATAAATAATTGCAATTATATGATAAAATAGTGAGTAGAAATCGAATAAGACTAAAAGTCGCGACATTATCAAACTGAGTTTTGTATCGTCGTTTTTGAGTCGACTTATCTATGATTCGCGTTATCGCTGTGGTGCTGGACATGGCTGGTACATCATATTTGAACATTATGCAGATACTGATTCTTTAAATACATGTAAGTGGGAGGGGGGGGGGGGTAGGGGGTAGTAGGATTTGTATAAATTCATAGCACTTTAATATACACTTTCTGTACAATAATTAGTTTATCTCTCAATATAAAGATTGTTTTTCAAAATTGATTAGTTATACATATATATATATATCATTTTGAAGACACCCTGTATTGACATATATTATATATATATATAATATATTATATAATATATATTATAATTATATATATATATATATATATTATATAATATTAATATATATATATATATATATATATAATATATATATAACATATAGTATATAATATATATATATATTAATATATATATATATATAGGTAACTCATGATCATAAATTACTAACTTAGCAATAAAAATAAAATTATTATATAGCAGACATCTTAATAATAGGTATTATTATATATATTATTATCGTGGTAAATCTGGGAAATGCATTTTATGATGAGATAAAATTTATGAAACAGAAAAATTACAATTTTTTGATTTTGTAAATGGTGAATTTTCATAATATATATTATTAATTAACTTTCATAACATAAAATAGTAAAAATGATAAAATTGTGATATCTTATTTTTTTGGAAACTTATCATCATACTAGGCCTTATAATAAATGAGTTAAGGCTAAGACAAATATTATTTATAATTAAAAATTTGTCATTTAGTAAGTCGCTAGCGGCAACGTTGCGCTAGAGAAAATTTGGATGTCCATTGAATTGTATATTTTTTAAATTTAACTCGATACATAAAGATGCAGTGGGTGGAAGTTATATCGAGTAACTGTGCCTCTACCCGAAAGACAATGGGTAGTTGTGTGTGGTGTGGAAGAAGGGCGGACTTCGAGAGACTAATCAGGCAAAGCTAGAGAAGTCGATATCGTTGCAAACATACGGATGGCATGCGTTTGGCCGTGGAAAGTGATAAGCGGTGTAATTGAATTCTTAGCTTTTCGATCATATGGGTTAGAATAAGATGCCAGATTGCTATAGTCTTGCAGATGATGCATTACCTGTGAATCGTAGTTTTGCCGAGTACAATACGGTATTATTAATCTGCCCTCATGGTTTAAGATAGACATCGGAAGCTATATATATATAATAGTTATAATAATAAAGTTAGGTATATATGGTAAGTATATTACTATATTAATAGGAATGTATCTCATGGAAGAGAGATAAATATGTGAGTTATAGTACAAAGTATTTCCTTCAGCACTAATAATACTATAATCCAATATGAGTAATATACATTATATTACTATAAGATAAGTTTATATAAATAACGTATATTTTATATATCTTATTTTATATAATTACATATAAATATATTTCACGAATAGTATAGAACAGGAGTGGTATTGCAACTACACATCAAATCATTCGAGAGCGATGTTATATGACTTCGTCTGCAATGCGCACACTCGGTCAGACTCGATACATTATGCGGTGTGTAATGTGTGCACATTCTGTTACAATCTTATCGTGATGTACGCTTTTCGTTCCAAAATCCTCAACGTTATCTTTGAGAGCGTAAGAATTATTATCTTTTAACTGCCAGAGACGATAAGATTAGATCTGTATTAATATAAATATAAAATATTAAACTGACACTTACAAAGCAACACTCATATTCCTTAATATCTCTTTATTTATTATTATTAATTTTTTGTTATTGTTAATTTTATCTAGTCATTTTATACTATTATTTTCTTACAGAAATGGTAGTACGTAATTTTAATCTATTTTTTTCAAATGTCGTACTTTTTTAAAGGACACTCATAAATATAAAATAATTAGGTCATCCATAGCCTCCAGTCACGGTATGCTCTCGTGAAAGCGAGTTTGGAGTGAGTAAATCTGACAGTGTTTATTTCAATTTTTGTGTAACAATATAAAGTCTTATGTTCGTTTCTGATTTATTATGGTGTTCTTTTTCCTGTTTATTATGTGTTTCACGAAAATTATTTATTTGGTAATAGTTGATGTTTAACAGATTCTTAAAAAAAATAATCGATTTTTTTAGGAAAATCAAATCGATTTGTTGTTATTTTATATCTCCACACCTTATGAAAACCAGACTTTCAAATTTAAAAGAGACACCAGCTATGCAAGATTTTAACATATCATATATATATATATTATAATAATATAATAATATATATAAATATAATAATTATATATAATATATATATGTATATATATATTATTAATATGATTATAATTATATAATATAATATTTATATATATAGATATATATAATATATATATTATAATTATATATTATATATATACTATATATATATATAATATTTATTATATATATATATATATATATATATTACTACAAGTATATATATTATATATATATTATATATAATATGAGTATATATATATAGGTACATATATATAGCATATATATATATGTATATATATTAAGTGATATATATACTATATTTATATATATATATATATATATATTAAATATATATAATATTACTATACTATATATATATATAATATATATTATATATATATATATATCTAATATATATTATATATATATATATATAATATTTAATATATATACTATTATATTATGATAGTATATATATATATTTATTTTACAAATATATAATAAATGCAAAACTTTATGTAATTATGATTATTATAGTTATATAATAATAAATTATATAGTTATTATATAATATATAATAATGATATATTTATATATATATATTTACATAGTATTATATTATATATAATATAAATAATATTATATTATATAAATATAAAGAAACGAATTTAGCAGGTTTTGTCATCACAAAGTACATAAATTGTTTTCGGCAGCACTAAAACACGAAGCCTATGACGAATTGCAGCCTTTGGCTTAAACTCCGTCTAACTAATTAATATCTACTAAACGTTTATCTGAGGAGAAAATAAACTATATCAATTTTAATTTATAATAAAGTGAAAAGTAAGTTCACTTGATTTGCAATAAAAGACCTTCACAAGCAATTCATAATTTTTATTTGAAATACTATGTTAAAGACCTGTACCTAACTTATATATAAATGTAACATTAATGTATTTATTATAATAATTACGTTCCCTTTATATATATAATACTATATATATATTTTATAATTATATTTCATTTATATATAAATATATAATCATAAGTATTATATTATTATATCATATAAATATAGTATATATATAATAAATATACAAAGTTAACATAAAATAGATGTCGTAAAACTATCTCGATGCAACGTTACCAGCTATAGTTCATTAAAAATATCAGAGTGTTAGCAGATTAGCATGGTGGATAGCTCGTCAAGAGTAGTCAAATTACTAAGATATAATAGAGACGGTTCGCAGTGTATGTCGCATACGTGAGAGTATACGATTCGTGCCTATGTCGCTGAGAGCTGACATTTTCCACATGCCCACGCGACGTAATATATAATATTGTTTACTTAATTCTCTGAAAATTATATCGCAATTCATGCAAAATGAGGAATAATCCTGTTAAAGAGTCGACGTGATTAAAATTATAATGCTAATAATATTTGGTTCATAAAAATCCAGTGCTTGAACTAGAATTAGTCTCCAATTTTGGGAGTTGTAATTCTAATAAACTTTACAGATTTCCTTTCGGAGAGGTAAATTTCTTGTTTTCGACTGACGAATAATTAGTTAAATAATGAAATCACAAATGATTTATATTTAATAATATACTATACTATACTTATTATGGTAGAAAGCTCGTACGATATATTCGGTGATTTATAAAATTTAATCATATTATATATAATATATATACTATGGCTATATATATTTATTATTTATAACTAGATCAGTTTATGTGAATAATTTTATTTTTTAATATTATATCAAAGATATATTATATTATATTATAATACAAATATTTTTTTTATTATCCTTTGTCAAATATTTTAATTCAGATATTTTAATAACAATTTTAAACGAGAAACATTTTATTTAAATATGACTACTATTAATTTACCAACCTTCATATACCATTTAGGTTGCCGTTGGTCTTACAAGCAAAAGCAGTACAAGAAAAGATGTAATAGAAATATTTCTATTCTATTTATATTATATATATTTATCATAATATTACTATATATATAATTATATCTATATATATATAATTAATTATTAGTTAGTACATCATATTATTATAAGTAATTATATAGATAGTAATAGAATTGCTAGGCTCATGTGCCGTGACTTGTCTTCTCCGGATAGGCAGCGCCATTAATTTTAATATATATATAAATATAGATAATTAATTTTATACTTTATATTATATATATTATTATATAGCTTATATTATATATTACTTTATATATATATTTATATAAATAAATAATATAGGTATATATATATATATATTATTTAGTACAGTTCCTCCCTCGCATAACGCGGCCTATAACGGTCGATCTTGTTATACTGCGGTTGGTAAAAGATAAAAAGAAAAATTAAACAATTGTCAAAAACAAATAAAATAAATTAACCAATTCTGTAATACATACATATGGTAAAAAGGTAATGAAATTACTATTTAATTAAAATTGCCAAAATAAAATTAAAATTATATTTTTTAATTTATTTTTTTTTTTGTTCAATTGAAGCGAAATGGTACCAGTGCACTATTGTTAAACTCGCTCAATACGAACATCCTACTATATAACTTCATGTCAATAAAATATAGTGTTTGTTACTGTACCTGTAAATTACATTATGTCTGAAAATTTCTTCAATTATTATTATGATTAAAGTAAAAAACCGGACCACCTTCAAAGAATTCACCATGATAAGAAAGGAAAAAGTTTTGTGAAATTTAACTGATTCTTTCAAGGGGGGGTGGGTTAAAAATGTTATAAAAGAGTAAACAACGGGTCAATTTTCAACCGCGATGTCGCTTATAAACGCGGCGGACCAGAAACCTACCCCCACGCGTTGTTCGAGAGAACCGACTATATATATTATAATATATATATAAATATATATATATATATATATACTCTCACTATATTAAGTTATATAAATTATATATAATAATATAATATATATAATTTATATATATATATATATAGGAGAGAGAGAGGAGGAGAGAGACGAGAGAGAGAGAGAGAGAGAGAGAAGATACTCACCCATCCTCCCTCGACGACATCATTTCAAACACTGGGATTTGTGAGTCAAAAGCAGAATTTCAACCTCTCTAATATGTTTGAAGTTAAAATATAAATATTAAAAAATGAATCGGATGCGTCCATTTAACGCAAGATCAATATAGGCATTTAAACCACTATGCGGCGGGAATAGCCATTTCAAAAATAGCTGGCCTTTTACCAAGGGAAAATTATTTGCTTATAATTCGAAAGAACAGACTCTGTAAAGAATAACTTTTATGTGTGATTAAATTGTTGTTTTTACATCATTAAAAAAATAAAATAATATAAATATAAATTTCATCTTTCTTTTGAAGGGCTTATACACTGCCCGTACTCTTGCTATATAGGGCACGTCCCTTGACATAAGTATATATTATTTATTATAATATATATATCTATATATCTATATATATATATATATATATATATATAATTATATATATTATATATATATATATATATATTTATATTTAATATTACATATGACTATATATATATACTATATACCAATATATACCCATATATATATATTTTATATATATATCATAAATATAGCTGATATAGTTATATATATTAAATATATAATATATACCATTTATATTTAATTTATAACATACCAATATATTTATTCTATCTATATTAATTATATTTACTATATATATAATTAATTATAGTTAATGTAATTATTATTATTATATCATATTTAATAAATATACTACTAGTATATATATATATAATATTTATTATATAATATATAGATAATATGTATAAAATCTTTAAATATTTATATATAAATTATGTTCGAAAATTGGTATTGTGTTTTATATAATATAATTATATATATTATACTATACGAGTTAATGATATATTATATTTAAAGTACACTATTATATATATATAATATATATATAAATAATTAGGGTAAAGTAAAATAAGCCGAAAACTAGGTGCGTGCACGGGTATCATTTTGACGTCATAGTCTAGTGTTATTGATGGTTCTACTTTGTGTAAAATTTTCAAAATATGATGATCTAACACGCTCATCTTCCCCAATGAGAATTAGAAAACATACATAAATAATTCATGTCTTCTTTCTTTTAAACTTTTAGGTGAAAGATATATTGATATTAAGGTATATAACATATTTCTTGCACTACTCGCTACTATAAGACATACACTCGAGAAACAATAGAATCCTATATTAACATACTATCCCCTGCAAATTTAGGGAAAATGAATAAAGAAATCAAAAATAGCGAAAGATTTATGTGTTAAATTTTCATACTTTATTTTTAAGTTAGGATAACTACAATATTATATAATAAAATAATATAAAATAATATTCTATACTCAATATATATATATATATACATTATATCTACTCACTACTATATATATAGTTGTATTATATACTATATATTTAAGCAAAATATTGATTTTATCTATTTAACACAGGTATTTTTAACCGAAGAGCGCCGTTCAGAGTCCGGTTCAGCCACAATCATTGAAAAAACAACGCTCTCTGCTACTTTGATTTCATCTATGTTTATCTAGAGAGAATATGCTTTACTTATTTTGTGTGACAATTATATATTCTTATAGACAATCTTATTCTTTATCTTGAATTTCATATTGATAGTGAGTGTATTTCAGTATTATTGGTTTATATTAATTCATTATAATACAATGATCCTATATATTTAATGTATTGTTTATTATTATATTATATATATTTAAGTATTATATTTATAATTATTATTATTATTATTTATTATTATTATTATTATATTAATATATTTATATTAATTATTATTATTACGTATATTATTAATATATTATGTTATAATTATATATTATATATTATTATATTTTAATTATATATATATTAATTTATTAATTATTTAATTTATATAATATTTATAATAATATATATATATATTAATTATATTATAATTATATTATTATATTATAATTATTATTTATAATATATTATATATATATAATAATATATATAATATATTATATTAATTAAATTTATTATTATATTATATATATATTATATATATCTTATAATATTATCAATAACATATATATTAGGTATCACTTTTCCCTAAAATAGGTATGTTTCATTAAAAATACATGAGATTTCGAAATATTCTGCTTAGAACACTATTCGTCCTAGTCTATGTTGCACTGTGACGATAGGTGTACTTAAACTCCCAATAGAAGTATAGAGAAAAAGTTGCAACATGTTGCTTTATTTTATCATGTTAATTTTTTTATATGTAATTTGTATTTAATCATTTTTTTTTTTTTTTAAGGGCCTCGGAGCGACGGTGGGACAGAGGGGGGGCGAAGTCCCCCGTTCCGTCACCGTGAGGCCACGAGAGACCCTGACTCTTACATCTGCTCGTGATTTAATCTTGGGAATGTCCTTAGTTTTAAAACAAAAAAATGTTATTCGGCAACCTTGTCGCCCGCTATTGCCTTGAAATAATCGAAAAAGAAATCGATTACATTCGTTCGTTCCATATATATCGGTTAACATCCTTTTAAAGGGAAAGTTCCTAATATATATAATAGTATATATATATATATATATATATATATATATATATATATATATAATATATTTATATATATATATATATATAATTATATAATATATTATATATATATATAATAATATATATATATATATATATATATATATATATATATATATATAGGCACTAATCCTATAAAAGGAAGTTACATATCGTGGCGTGATATCGAAGATCACGCAAATCTGCTCGTGCATCCCTGCACTGTGACGTGTTAGCTAAATCTCCAATAGAAAGATCACGAGTTTCAACAAGTTGCTTTTTTTTTTTTTATCATGATTAATTTTTATATGTTAATTTTTTTATAATTTTCTTTTTTATTCTTTATTAATGGGCTCGAGCGAGCCGGCGGAGGGACAGAGGGGGACGAAGTCCCCCCGTCGTCCCCAGCTGAGGACGAAGACCCTGACTCTTTCTATCTTTGCTATTTATTCTTGGGTATTCTTTAGTTTAAAAAAAAGCCTGTTATGGCAACCTTTTCGCCTATTGAATGAAATAATAGAAAAAAATCGAATTAATTGTTCGTTCGATATATATCGGCTAACTACCCTTTAAAGGAGAAGTTCTATATAATATAAATAATATATATATCTATATATATTATATTATATAATATATATATATATATATATATATTATATATATATATATATTATATATTATATATTATATATATAATATATATTATTTATATATATATTCAATATGCGTAATACGCTGATTCCCAATATGTTAGTGTTAAAAAAATCGACAATTTAATAAAATAATCGATATATCGATGTGGGGGCTTTAACGAAAAAGAACCTATAATTGTTATTTAAACATTAAATTGTGAAATATCGTTAAATTGCAATGAAATTTTTCGCCTTCATTTTTCCTTCTTCACACAAATTCACATGAATACGATTTCAACATAGTTCTGCTAGTTCCACACCATGTTTGTTTTTCATTTTTAAAAGGAACCAATCATCATCAGTGTTATTAATATATTTATTATTAATCTTGCAATATTCATTTCTATGTTTTATAAATGTAACAGCGGGTTAGGAAATTATTTCAAAATTTTTGCATAAATATTTCACTGCATGAATTACCATCAATACAGTTTCTTGACAACAACAAATTTGTAATATTCATTTCACGTTTTATTTCTCGTGATCCATGTAAGGTTTTACCTTCGTCAATGAGCTTGGGTTGAGCTTCGAGCTATATCTGTGTTTCCAACTGAGATCAATATGAAGCCCAAAATGACTAAAAACGTCTTTTTTTTTTTTTTTAAATATTTAAAATAATTGTATCATTAGACCTAATATGGATATATATATATAATATATATTATCTATATATATATATATATATATATATATATATATAATAATATATATATAATATTATTATATATATTATTTATATATATATATTATATCTATATATAATATATATTATATATTTATATTATATATTATATATATTATATATAATATATTTATTATATATATTATATATATATTATATATATATATATATATATATATATAATACTATATATATATATATATATATATATATATATATATATATATTATATCGCACCACGCTCCAAAGCTGAATGAATATTTACAAACTGAAAATATTTTAACAATGAAGTTGATTTTTGTCGCTTAGTAATACTTTTTCATATATATTGGCAAATATTAATTTTCTTCTATTTATTTATTTATATATAACTTAAACAATTTTTTAAGCATTATTTATTTAAAATTTTTTTATATTGTTCAGTATAGTCAATGGTATAGTTCAAGCCTTGATAATGGGTAGACGTTTAAATTCACCCCAAACTAGTCGGTATAATAAAATGTTTAGATTTGTTTTGGTCATTTAATTATTATTATTATTATTATTATTATTATTATTATTATTATTATTATTATTATTATTATTATTATTATTATTATTATTATTATTATTGTTATTGGGTGGGTGTATACTTATAATTGTTATTGTTTTATTGTTATTGTTATTTGTTTATTGTTTATTTATTATTATTATTATTATTATTATTATTATTATTATTATTATTATTATTATTATTATTATTATTATTATTATTATTATTATTATTATTATTATTATTATTATTATTATTATGGTCCTTAAGGAATATACCGGAACGAAAAAAATAGTATATAAAATGTTGGTATTCCTTATATATTTTTTACATTATTTTAAATATTTAAAAGAAAGTCTTGTTTTTTTTAACATTTTGGGCTTCATATGATTTCGATTTGGAAACATTTTTTATTTATTTTATTTTTATTGTATGGCTCATTGACGAAGGTTATATAAAAATTAGAGAACATAAAATCGAAGTATTGAGTATGATTTGTAGTAGTTCGAGACATGAATAAAAGGAATATGGTACTCCTCTTACCCTAGCATTTCATAATCCCTATATCTCTTCAAGAAATTTCTCAACTTAGCTATTAATAATACTTTATTCACTTTTGACGATAAATATTACAAACAACTGGATGGTATGTCTATGGGACCCACATATGCCAACATTTTCATTTGTCATCATGAATCGGTTTGGCTTAGCAATTCCCCCCCTGAATTGAAACCCCTCATTTAACGTTGGTATATTTACGATTATTTTTCAGCGTTTCATAGTAAAGTTAATTCGACCTTTTCTTCTCATACATTAACTACAAGCACCCTAATATTTTTTCACCGCCAAGATGAAATCAATAACACTCTTCATTTCCTTGATGTTCTCGTCCGACATAATCCTTTAGGTTTCACTACCTCCGTTTATCACAAACCTACCTCTTCCCTTCTTCGTATTAGCTTTCTCAGTTCATCCTCCTTTAAACTTATCACCAACCCCATAACAATGCACCTCCACAGAGCCTATAACATTTGCTATACAGGGCAAATGTTTCATTATGAAATGATTTGTCTCAAGTCATTCTTTAAATTTATTTCCCCCCCCCCTTCTTATTGAATCTACCGTTTCGAACTTTCTCTTGAATATCTTTAAACCCGTAACCCCCTCCCCCACTGTTCCCAAACTTACTATTTACTTTAAGATTCCCTTCCTTGGTCCCTCTCATTCCTCCCTTAATTATGATCTACTTCATCTTCTCAACACATTCTTTCCTCATATGCATTCCTTCTTGTTCATATGAAACCTCTCTTCATAGGCTCCTTTTTTCTAATTAAAATACCTTCCGATACTGCTCAGATCCTCTGTTATTTATACCTTTAAGTGCGCTGGCTGCAATGTCTATTACATAAGCCAGACAGGCTCCAGCTTAAACTTAGGATCTGGAAGCACCTGGGCACCTCTTTCCACACAAACCTTCCATCTCTTTCTCCTGAAAACTCTTCGAACCTTAACCATGCAGTCCGTTGTAATAACCCTATCCGTTTCACTGACCTTGAAATACTTTGTTCATCCCTATGATACAGAACAAAAAACATTCGAATCTCTCTGCATTAAACAATTAAATCCCCCTCTGAATACCTCTCTCTCATCTACACCTTTACTCATTTCCTGAATCTTAATAAACTTTTATTATTAATCACAAGAAAATGAAACCTATCCATAAACAAATTAAACATCCATTTGTAATATACGCAGATTATGAAAGTCGTTTACTAAAATTACAAGCAGTTCAAAGTTCAAACAGATCAAGAGAATCTTATACGATTAATTTACAAAAACATCAACCGGGCAGCTGGTGTTGTTATACGAAATGTGATGAGGTTGATGAACATTCAAAACTAGAAATATATGATGGAAAAGAAGCATCTAAGACCTTTGTATTATATTAAATTTCAGAAACGAAAATAAGCAAACCAATGAAACTAAAGGATGATGAGAATGACACTTAAAAGAGCTACTGATCAGTTTTATGCATATGAAAAACAGTTTACATAAAAAGATTATAAAGTAAGTGATCATAATCATTTTTCAGGAAAATATTGAGGACTCTCTCATAGAACTTGTAATTTGAAAATTAAAAAACTCAAAATTTATTCCTGTAATAATGCATAGTTAATCAAAATACGATGCTATTTTATTTGTCATAGATTCTGATTTAGTAAATGGTCAATTAAAAGCAATTCCTCAAACGGATGAAATTTAAATTAGATTCAGTCAATCTATAAAAGTTGAATTTGAAATTTGAAAAAGATGATAAAGCAAAGTCAATTAATATAGAGTTGAGTTTTATTGAAAGTTTTAGATTTTCCTTCATCTCTTTCTAATTTAGCATCTAATTTAATGGGTGAAAATTTAAATATCTATACAAATATTATCAAGGAGATCAATTTAAATTATTAAGAAAGAAAGCTGTGTATCCCTATGACTGGATGATGATATAATAAAATTTAATTATGAAGAATTACATAGTAAAATAAATTTATATTATTTTAGATAATGAAGTTATATCAAAGGAAGAATATAAACATGCACAAAACATGGGAAAAATTTAATTAAAAAAACATTTAGAGTGTATCACATGTTATATTTAAAATCACAAACATTATTATCTGATGCGTTTAAAATTTTAAGAGCAACTTGTTTAGATACGTATAAATTAGATCCTGTTCATTACTTTACTTCACCGGGACTCTCTTAATTGGGATGCATTATCAAAAGAAACCAAAATAAAGTTAGATTTATTAAAAGACCCGGATATGTTCTTAATGATTGAAAAAGGAATTAGAGGTAGAATTAGCACTATCACACACCTATATGCTCAAGCAAATAATCCAAATATTCAAGAAAGATGATAAAACTAAACCGAATAGTTTATATATCCTATTTAGACGCTAAAATTTACATGGTTGGGCAATGTCATAGTACCTATCTACCTACCGGAAATTTTAAATGGAAGAAGAACGTAAAAATGATTTTATAGATGTCAGTGACGAATTTAAAAAAGGATATATATTAGAAGTAGACTTAGAATATCCGAAAGAATTACACGATTTGCATAATGATTAACCCTTAACAGAGGAAAAATTGAGTTATATAAAGTTTCAAAATTAGTTCCAAATTGGAATAAAAAAGAAAAGTATATCATACATTATAGAAATTTAAAACAATGTTTAAATCTAAGAATGTAAGTAACTAATGTGTATAGAGTATTAGAATTTAAACAGAGCGTTTGGATGAAATCATATATTGAACTAAATACGAATAAAAGAAAAGAAGCCAAACATGAATGTGAGAATGATTTATGTAAATTAACAGAAAACTCGGTGACTGGAAAAGAGATGAAAAATATTAGATATAGAGCGGATATATAGTTAGTTAAAAATTAAGAACAAGCTCAGATGTTATTCAATAAACCAAACTTTGAATCATTTAAAATATTCTCAGAAAATTTAAGAGCATGACATTTGAAATAAGATTTGATAAACCGATTTATGTAGGCATGTCTATATTGGAGTTAAGCAAAACTTTAGTACGATTTTTACTATAATTATAAAAAAAATATATAATGAAAATGCAAAATTACTGTTTACAGATACAGATTCATTATGTTATTATATAAAAACGAATGATATATATAAGGATATGAAAAGGAATATGAAAAAGAATATACAGCCGTTTGATACATCTGATTAACCTAAAGAAAATAAGCTTTACTCAGAAAAAAATATTAGGTTAAATGAAGAATGAAACGAGTGGAAATCCAGTTATAAAGAATTTGTTAGATTAAGGGCAAAATTATTCGCATTTAAAACAATCGAAATGATGAAATTAAGAAGACCAAAGGTGTTTAAAAGAAAGTTATAAAACAAACATTAAATATTGAAGATTACAAAAGAGCGTTGTTTGGAAACGAAATTATATATTGGAAAATTAATACAATATAAATTAAGAAACATTATTTATATACCAAGCAGATGAATAAAATAGCAAAAAGTGGAAATGATAATAAACGATATATATTAGAATATAAACACATTAGCCCTTGGACATTATAAAATATAAAGAAAGAAAGCGCTGTTAGAATAATCATTTAAAAAATATTTCTAGTAGCACTCAAGCAGTAGATTTAGCTAGATATAGGATAAAATATTGCAAAAAATATAAAATTATTTTTATTTAGATGCAAGGTAGTGCTAAGATAAAAAAAAATAAAAAAAAATTAAAATTATTTTTAGTTAGATGCAAGTTAGAGTTAGGGTTAAGATAAAAATAGAAATATAAAATTATTAAGATTAATTTAGAATAATCTTAGGAATCATTTGAATAGAAAACCGTACAACGTAAACGCCGCCAACGCTCCAAATGTTCTGGATCTGTTGGCGGGATGGAAGGGGACCCAGAGGTCTCTTCTTAACTTAAATTGTCTAGTCTCTCAAAATCACTCGCATGATGACTTACTGGCAAAATCTCAAGCATCAGACTTTGTCAATCTAGCGAATCCTATATCGGATCCCAATAACGCAACTCCAACACCTTTTCAAAAAGATGGAACCTTTCTTGCGACACCTTCCTTCCCCATTTCCATCGAAATAATCCCATATCCCCCACACATTTCTGAATCTGCTTGTTTGGTACATACTTATATCGCTCAAAATTCCTAAACATGAGCATATTGGTTGCTCTTCCAACGACCAACCAAATCCACATAATAAGATGGACTTGGTTGAACTCAATTTATGTCGCATTCCTAGAGAAGCCCCTTCATCAAATACCACCAAAAACTTCTTCTCAAAAGCGGTCGTCCAACCCAAATCTCTGTTGTACGATTATTCTTTACCACCAGGATGTGTTGCCCCTCCTCGTCGAGATCCACGTCTCAGCCTTTACTCTCCATCTGAATCACCCTCCAACACTACCCCTAGCCACATAGATACAGTTATCTCAAAAATATCATCCTCATAATACTTATAACAACATAGCATGGCCACTTCCTTCAATGAAATTGTCATGGTTACCACTCTAACTTTGAAGATCCTGTTCTACTAATAAGCATATGTACACGAAAGTGGATATATTTGCAGGACACTTCGACTATGTTTTATCCCGCGATGGGTCTTAATCAATCGTCGAATATAAATCGCCGCTAACTTCTATAGAAAGAGGTGGCAATGATCTAGGGGAGGTGCAGGATACTCATTCAATAAATTGTCCCTATTTATCCCAGTCTCATCTTCAAACTAGACTCCATACAGTGGCAGAACGAATTCATTTGTTCGCAGACCTTACAATCTGCTCGATCTTCTTGGCTCCGAGTAGTGGATTACTAACGTCGACTTAGCTGATCTTTTAAGCAGCTTCCTGCTCCGGTTTTTATACTAGGAGACTTGAAGCTCCACCACCCTTTATAGGGTAACTCTGTCACCTCGTCTATGTCCAAGGATCCGTTGTACGCATCTTCGTAGACTACATTTTCCTGGGATGCCTTAACACGGGGCTCCCTACATATGAACGTTTAGATACACGCACTTCTTCCTGTACTGATATTTCCTTTTTCTCCTATTTTCTTATGCATCGCTTTACCTGTTCCCGCTGTGATTATTTATATGGCAGTGATCATTATACAGTAGCTTTAAATGAACTTGCACCGAGCCCAATGTTAATATCCAACTCCAGTTGTCGGTGTGATCGAGCGGAGTGGGCTCCTTTTTATCAGGCCAAAATGGCTTCCTCTTCTTTTCGGAGAAAATTTCGCGGGACCCTCCTCCCATCGCCAAATTTTGCCGTCCCCATACCCCCCAATTTGTTTACTATATATTCATTGATTGTCCCTAACTGGACCTTATTCGCCATCGTCATTTTTGTACTTTATATTCCATAACAATTTCTAAAAGTTAATCTCAGATCTTATCTGAATATTCCCACTTTAGCAGCTACTCTATTTTCTCCCATCTTCAAGAACTGAATATTCTTTATAATATATGATTTTTTTTATGTAATATTAGGACTATTTATAATTCAAGGATATCGTTTTATTTAACTTTTTATTCTTGCCTGAATATTCATTTCACCATCCAAATTTTTTTTTTTACATTTAAAATATGTATAAGCCAGGAGCCACCCATGGAGTTGATTATTTAACCCAGTGTGGCCACTTCTTTGTGGGCCGTGGTTTGTCCTGTACACTAACTGTAATATATATATATTACTAAATATATAATATATATATATATATCTATATATATATATTATATATATTAATTATATATATTATATTATATATATATATATATATATTATATATCATATATTATTATATATATATATTACTATAATATATATATAATTTATAATATAATTATTATATATAATATATATATATTAATATATATATTATATAATTATATATTATAATCTTATACCTATATACCTATTATTATTAAACTAAATATATAATATAATATTATATGTATATAATATATTTTAACTATAATTATAACTAGCCACAGGTACTATATATATATATAGTATATATAAAATATTGAGTACTTTATATATACTGGTGTAATTATATTATATATATATTATATTATATTAATATAATCGTAGTTATACAGGGTGGTTTACGAAATAGGGGGACAAATTTTGGAGGACCTATTTTCTTTGTACCATTACAAGCTTTTTGTCTTAAATAAAGTTACCGTGTGAAGTTCCTCATTTTCGTAGGTTAGGTGAAGTTTAGGAAGGTCAAGAATGTAGGATGTGAATATACGGTAGTTTATGTTCCGTAGATGTGGTTATTTTATTATTATATTATTTATTATTTTTGATTAATTATTGATCACACACAAATTGATTATTATTAAATTAATATTTTGTGATTATTATTAATAGTATTATTTATTATTACTTTCTATTGTATGGGGGTGATTGTATTAATTAATTAATATTAATCTATATATACATTAATATCATTAATTATGGTGAGTGTATTGATTCATTATTACCATAATATAATTATCATTAGTCATTATCATTATTTATTATCATTATTATTATACATTATATTATTATTATTATTATCTATTAATCATTATTATTATTATTATTATTATTATAATAACTATTTTAATAATTTCATTCATTTTTCATTTTTTTTAAAGAACTATACTTATATTTTCGTTTATTAATGTTATCATTCACTTTATTATTATTATTATTATACTTTTGTTATTATTATTCCTGTTCCTATTCGTATTCTTACTATTATATAGTATAATTTTGACTTTATAGAAATAATATATTGTTAATTCAGAGCATTAATATTTGTTATTTAATATTATTAGTATTATTATGATTCACATTATTATTTGTATTCTTATTGGTTAGTTTGGCTTGTATCCCGTTTCCCGTAGTGAATATTTGCCTTCGAGATGGCTATTAACTATTGTGATTCCTGAGTATTGGACTTCATACTTATCTCTATAGTAGGTGGTACCTTTTGATTTTATAGCTAGATCTATAGCATTGTTGTCATCTCACTTAAGCACGCATTGCAAATGCTGTTATTATAGTTACATTACTCTTACGTTTGCGAGTTTTCCGTAGCCAACTCGTTCAATCTACTTGGAACTAGGAACCTCAAGAATGATTCAAATTCGATAGCTCTTGCATCTTTCTATCTGTCATTTCTTCCTTACTAGTTGAAGGAGAGATCTGTTTATTCAAGTAACTGCGTTATGGTGTAAATGTACACGCTGTATGGTTAACAAAGAGTTAATAATCCTCGCTCACAATATTTGTCCCCCTATTTCGTACACACCTTTCTATTATATATATATTATTATATATTTATTATATATATTATATATTATATAATCTATAGGTATATAATATATATATATAGTCTATATATGTATATATATAATATTATATAATTATATAAAATAAAAAATATTATAATATATATTTGAACCGTTCTTGACCGCTATAATTTTTATCTAAAATGTTCATTTCCTTTCCTACTGGTAACTTTGATCACAATCTTGTAGTTCTTAAATATAATACTTACTATTCTGCAGCCCACTTTGACATAAACAAACTTTATTCCTGAAAGTTAATAAGTCTTGCGTAGTTTTTAAGCTAACTTTTATTTTAACTTTTAAGGTAGAGTGCTTCGTCAAAGATGGGACCAACAAGATAATTCCATCTTCAACTAAATCTTTCCCTTCTCAAAATTCATTGTTCGATAGCTAATCATTGTGCCATTCTGGCTAAAGGCCATGCGTGTCGGGAACAGAAACACAACCGGTTTCCTATACCTCTTGTTTTTTTTTCTTTTTTTCTAGGAATTGTTGCAGAGATAATATTTGACGAGCAAAGCGCACATTTTTTAAACAGATGTTCCAAGACAACTTCTATAAACTTTACTTTCCAGTTACTCTTAGTTCTTAGTTACTCTTAGTTTCTTAGTTTCTTAGTTACTCTTAGTTTTCTTAGTTATCGGTCGCTAGTTCTTAGTTTTTAGTTTACTCTTTAGTTCAACTCCTAATCGTCAGAACCTCTTGCATTCCGACTGCTACTCTAACTCTTCTCAGAAACTATTTATGAAATTTATCTGGATTTATATGATCGAAGCTATAGGAAACCAAAAATCCATGAAAGTTAGGAAGTACAGCTGCTCAGACAACACTCCTTTCAATATTTTGAGGGATCATAATCCTAAGTAGGCACCTTTCTTATCAATTAGATCTCTCTTTTCCCTTTATATTTAAACTATAATCTTTTTCTCTTTCCCCTCCCCAACACAGCTGGGGAGCTGTTTCTGAACATCCAAACTATTTGCTCCTATATGAGATCTCCATAATTATTTTTTACTTAAGATGTTGAATCTATAAATACATGATTTCTATTTACTAGATCATTTATAATCTCATTCCTTTCACTTCGAATATCAGTTTGAATTTCGACGCTTTGAGATCAACTATCTCTATCTTACTAACAAATGGTTTATGCGTGGGAATAACCCTTTGACATGTTTTCGTGCATTATGATCCGGAAACATATATATATAAGGTATCATATATATATATACTATATATATATTATATTATATTATATATATATATCATTATGTATATACGTATACTTATATATATATATTAAATATATTGTATATATTATATATATATATATATATATATATATATTATATGTATAGTATATATATATATAGTAGTAATATTATAATATATAATATATATATAATATTTAGTATATATTATATTTATATATATTATATTATTACTATATAGTATATATATATTTATATATTTTATATATATATAATATATATATATATATATATATATATAAATATATAATAATATATATATAATATATATATATATATATATTATATATATATATATATTATTATATATATATATATTATATATATAACATATTATATATATATATTATATATATATATATTTATATATATATATACTATATATATTAATTATATATATATATATATATATAATATTACAAATGCATACTTTATTCAGAAAAGAAAAGAATTAAAGGTTGGAGATGCAAGACAGAAGTTTTCAATGTATCAGCTGATTTAGACAGTGTGGCAACAGTTTTTACTCCAAAGATATATCCAAACTTTTGGGGTAACTGTTGTGTCAAAAGGAGAAACGATACTTTTCTGAGATACTTAAATTTGAAGATTTATTATTATTATTATTATTATTATTATTATTATTATTATTATTATTATTATTATTATTATTATTATTATTATTATTATTATTATTATTATTATTATTTTATTATTATTATTAATTATTATTATTATTATTTAGTGTTAGTGTAGTAGTCAGTAGTAGTAGTAGTAGTAGTAGTAGTAGTAGTAGTAGTAGTAGTAGTAGTAGAAGTAGTAGTAGTAATATTATTTTCAAAAATTAAAATAACAAATAAAATAGCATAAAGGTATCATTTAAAAATTCGCTACGAGAAATTCAGCACTTAATTAATAAATCAATGGAATTTCCGGAAACCAAAAAAAAAACAAGAACACAATTGACATTTAATTAATTGCAACAAAAGTCACACATATATATAATATATAATATATATAAATATTATATAATTATTATATATATATAATATTATATATATTATATATATAGTATATTATTATATATATATATAATATTATATATGTATATATAGTATTATATATATTACTTATATATATATATATATTATTATGGAATATAATAAATAAATATATATAATATATATCTAAATATTTAATATATACTTATTATATATTATATATACTATATACTATATATCACACTATGTATATATTATATGTATATATACAACTATTATTATTATATTATATATTATAGTATATATATAATAATAATATACTATATATATATTATATATATATATATATTATTTATATATATATAATATACTATAATACTTATATAATAGTAGTAGGTTATATACTTATATATGTATACTTATATATATTTATATATATACGTATATATAATAATAATTATATATACTTTTATAATATTATATATATATATTTATCCTAGATTAAATATATATATATACCGTGTGTATATATATATATATATATATATATTTATATATATAATAGTATTATATCATAATATACTATATATACTACCCGTACTTTAATATAGTAGTATATATATATAATATATATTTATATTATATATATATTATATAATATATACATATATATATTTATATATATATTTATTTATATATTATACATAATATTTTGTTCACTCACACACACATATCATTTTACATATAATACTAATTGACGTACTATATATATACTATTATATATAATATTATATTATTATATATATATATATTATATATTATATATATTTATAATATATGAGATATATAATATATATAATATATATATATATTATTGTATATATATATTATATATATATATATATTATATTTATATATATATATATATAATTTTTTAAGTGAATGACAAGCCTTTCAATGAAAAGAAATAATCTTTTAATATATTATTTTGTTCATAGCATCACACACAGATATTATTATAATATATATATATATCTATATAATAGCTATATTATATTATATATATATATATCATATCATATAGTATATATAATATATTATTATATATATTATTATATATAACTATATTATATATATATCTATTGTGTATATATATTAATTTATATATATATTTATTATATAGGTGCTCTATATATATAATATAAGTATATATATATATATATTATATATTATATATACTATATAATATATACTACTATAAATATATATATTATATATATATTTATATTATATTATATATATATATATATAATCATAATATATATACATATATATATATATATATATATATATAAGATATATATATTGATATATTATATTTATATATAATTAATATTATATATTACTATATATTATTATATCTATATATATTATATATTTAGGTATGATATAACATTTTTTATGTGAAATGACAAGCTTTTCAATGAAAAATGAATAAACTTTTAATATTATTTATATGGATTTTTTCAACTAACCAACACACCACTACATCCACAACCCACACAACACAACACATATATATATATATATGACCTCTATACTTTATATATATATACTATATATATATTATATATATATATAATATAGGGGTATATATATATATTATATGTATTTATATATAATATATATATATATAATAAATATATAATATATATATATATATATATATAGGTATAGTATATACTATATATATATATTATTATAATATATAATATATTATAGATTATATATTATATATATATATATATAATATATATATATATATACTATTAGTGAGATATATATAACTATATATAATTGGGTATGATATAATATATTTATATTTACTATATAACGTGATATAATATATATATCACTCTAAATAGATATATCATATTTATATATAATATAATATTGTATGTACATGTTATTTTTGATATATATATATTTTACTTAGGGTACTAGTATATATATATATATATATATATAGTATATTATATATATATATAATACTATATATATATTATTTATATATATGTTTTTAATTATATAATATATATAATCTTATATATAGTATATATTATATATATATATATATATAATATATATATATACTATATAATAATAAAAAATTCACGACCTGTTCAGCTAAGTCGACGGGCATATGCCTATTTAAAGGGATAGGGGAGGCTTCTCTAGGTAATTTCTACCTAGGAACCGAACTAGGATTCGAACCGCGACCTTGCCATGCGATATCCACTATATATATTATAATATATATATATATAATACTATGTATGATAAATATTATAATAATATATTTTTATATTTAATATATATAATTATATTATATTATATATATATATACTATATATATATATATATATATTTAATACTATATATATTATTATAAGGGCTATATATATATATATTATATATATATATATATATATATATATATATATTATATATATATTATACTATATATATATCCTATATATAATACTATAATATTATATACTATAATAATAATATGATATAATAATATAATATATATTATTATATATATATATATATTATATTTATTATATATATATATATATATATATATATATATATTTATATTATATTGCATATAACTATATTATAAATAAACAATATTTGAGGGCTATATATATAATAAATACTATATATCTACTACTATATTATATATTAACTCTACTACAGTAGGGTTAATATATATAGTATATATACTTATATATATATATATATATCTATATAGTGTACTTGTTTATATTTTTAATTCTAGGCCTAATAACAACCCTTACTACAAGTAAACTAGTAGCTATATATATATAATATATACTTCTATATATATTTATATACTATTATATATATGATGTGTATATATATATACTAATACTATATTTATATACTACTGAGGTATTAACTTATATATATATATATATATATATTTATATTATATTAATTACAAACAAAATAAAAATAAGAAGTTATATATATACTATTATATATAATATTACAGTAGTATACTCTATATATCTACTATATATATTTATTATACTACTTTATATATATATATATATATATTATATATATATATATATATATATATATATATATATTATATTTATATATATATATAAAATTACTATATTATTATATATATATATACTAATAGTAATAACATAATGTGGATTTTTCTATAAAAAGAGATAAATCTTTCCTATAAAAGAGATAATGTGATATATTTATAATATGATATATATATATATTGTACTAAATTAGTTTCAAAATATTAAAACTTGGCCCTTCATAACTGCTGAATATAAAGCAGTCTGAAAAAATTTCTTAATCATGATTACAACCTAAAGTTTTAAAATAGGATGAATAAATTTTTTTTTTTTTTTTCAGAAGAAGAAACCTTTTTTTATTTTTTACAAAAAATTTAAAAAAGAAATTCTTATTTTTTTTTCCAAAAAAAAAGGGTTGGGGGGGTTTTTTTTTTTTTTTTTTTTTTGGGAGGAAAAACCATGAGAACGAATTACTCACGAAAATGCATTACAGCAAAGAACTAATCCAAAGAAAGAGTACTTTTTTAATATATTTTGACATAACAATGATCGCACAATTTGAGATATTAAACAAAGTGTACTTCATGGTGCGTTATGACTCCTTTGAAATAATATTGGATATATGATCAAATATACTATATATAATTATAATATATTATTATATTTATATATATATATATATATATTCTTATATATATATATTAAGATATATTATATATAATATATTATATGATATATAGATATATATATATTATATATTATTATATATATATATATATAACGATATATATTATATATATATTATTATATATATATATATATATATATATATATATTATATCTTATCATATATTTATATAATATTTATATACTATTACTTACTATATTATAGTAGGTATATATAGCTATTTATATAATAAGATTATATAATATAGTTTATATATATATATATTATATATAATATTATATTTATTATATATCTATATAATTTATATATATATATAAATATTATACAATATATATCATATTATATATTTTATATATATATATTATATATATATATAGTATATATTATATATATTATATATATATTATATATATATATATTATATATATATTACTATATATATCTATATATATTTATTATATATTCTTATATATGTATATATATATATTAAATATATAATATATTTTTATATATTAATATTTATATATTACCAAATTTATTACACTCACTATTTATATATATAGGTATGAAGTAATATCTATACTGTTAGGGTATATATATTACTTATTATTATTTATATATACTAGTGAGTATATGATTATATTATCCGATATAATATATATATCTATTACCGGGTAAATATCGAATATATTAATATACTTATATATCAATAGTGATATCGAAACACATATATCGAATATATATATATATATTATATATATATATATATATATTACTGATAATAAGTATAGAATAAATTCTTCTTTTTTTGTATCTCTTTCTACATAGCTGCATGGTGCAACATTGCCAAGGGTATAAATACCAAATAAATATTCTGCTTACGAAAAAGTAAAATTATGGGTAAAAACGGAGATATTTCATAGCCCCTTGCACCAGAGGAAGAATTTTGAATTTTACTTCATATGACTTCTGACCGCTTTTGCAAAATACCATCCCTCATCAATTCATTTATTTCCTTCTCAAATTTCTTCTTTATTCTTTCTCTTTCTTTTTTATTTTATTTTCCAAAATTACCAAAAGATATGATATTAAATTTTTTTTAACTTTCCAAACAACACTTCAAATGAAATAAATTCAAATGTTTAAATAAAATTTTGCATTTTAAAATCCCGAAATGATAAAAAATATATTTTTTTCTTTTAGTTTGTATCGTTAAATTTTACAAAAAACATTCTTTTCTGAAAATATGTTCAAACCACTTCTAGATTATTAGACTTCAGATTCTTCTCTTTTCAAAATATTATATATATATATATATATATATATATTATATACTATTATATATATATATTATAATAGTATATATAATATAATATATAATATATATATATTATATATATATATATATATATATTACTATATATATATATCATATATATATATGATATATATTATATTATATATTACGATCATGTTAAAAAAAGATAGAGTGGATGGAGGTTGTCTCTCTTTCCAATATATCTTATTTCAATATATATCAAAGGCAGCCCTTGTGTTTATGTACTCGATAATGTTTTTTTCTCTTGTCTTTTAATTGGATTCTTCTGAATATTTTACATTTAACTCGGATTATTTTGTCAATTAGTTACCAAGTTCATCTCTTCTGTATATATGTTACGTCTCCTTATTCAACTGCCTATCGTAAGTTTTTAGACTACTTAATAATCTTCAAATAAAAACAAATTCTCTCTTCTTCTCTTTTTTCAGAAACAATCATTCTGGGTTATTTCATTTTCATTTCCTCTAAATTGAAGACACAGTTGGTGAGCTTGCTTGCCATTGTTCTATCCAGAATGACCTTGAACAGTTGGTAGCAATCTCAAATCGTATCACTGATCGTCTAGGAGATCAATTGAACATATTAGACCCTTTCTTAACTTCTATTTCTTCTCCTTGTTTTGTTAAACTCTTTCATCCTCTCAATTCTTCTAATCGCATTCTTATATTTCTATTCTTTTCTGTCTTTTTAAATCTTCAGCAAGAAAGACACTCCTAAAACGAGGAAACAGTTTGGCAATTTAGTGTTGCTAACTTATTGGATTTGTTGTCGCACTGCTTTGACTTTAGATGGAACTAATTCTGTTCCGTTTAAAATTGTCCCTCGGAGTGTGCATAACTTAAAAAGGAGATCATTCTCTCTGGTATGGAGTCATTCATTCCATTTGCTTCCCTCCAACTAAGGGTTGTAAACTTCAGTTTAACTCTGTTTTCTCTCGTTCTATTCTCAGTATGGACTACCATCGTTTTCGAACACCAGAAATTTATGCAACTTTTATTTCAAATAAGAATCTTTCAAAATCTATTCTCCGGAACAATAAAAACTCTTTCCCGCAGGAAATGCAGTGATCTTTCAGGTTCTCTTTTTCAAAATTTTTATAGGATTTTTTTAAAAATATTAACTCTATCTTTACTTTTTCTTATTTCAGTTCAATAGTATTTTCAGGTAGCACAACTTCAGCTTAACCTTCCGTTAAAATTGAACTCTTCCCTCAAACATCTACCACTAATTCAACTTTAGATTGTTCCGGTATTATCTATTACTTTTTTTCGACCCTTCCAACTCATCAATGTCTAATATTATTATTTCTTCAAAAGAGGTTTCTTCTACTCCCGCATCAGAAGATACTTCTCCTGCGGTTCTCATAAGCTATTATTTTATCAACTATTTACTTCTGTGCTGACGAACTCACCTTTCATTACTTCTTTTCATTTTTGAAGACGTATTTCCTTTATCTCCCATATCAGCGTAGATTTTGCTCATAGTGTAAGGGTCAATGGACATGGAAAAAGAAACTAATTGTACGGATTTTTTTCGATTTTAGAAATTTGAACCATGGAGATCATGATTATTTTCAGTATCTTAAACACTCACTTAATTCATTTTTTTATTGACTATTTTTTTTATCTAAAGGGGGGGAAAATAAAACTTTATTTCAGTAAAATAGGTTTTAGATTTCGCAGTAGCTTATTCTTCGAAAGTACACAATTAAAGAATAAAAAATTTCTCGTTTAATTGAACTTAATATCAATCTAGTGTTTCTATATTATATTGTATAACTCTTTTGTTGAATCGAATGCATTATTATCTCATTTTTTTCCGAATGTAAGGTTCTAAGTGGTTGTGAAAATTTTTTGAGGGAGTCTTTCAAATTTTATATCTTTGCCATTCTCGTAGCTTGTTTGCAATTTTTGAGGTGCTCTATTTCGTCTTATTTGTTTTTCGAGCTTCACAGTTTTGAATTTCTCTTTCAGAGCGAAATATTTTGGCAAGTGGATGAAGTGAAAATATAAGTGAAATTATATTTTATTGCCCCCAATAAAATTTATATTTTTTCTTTTTACTTTATATGTAACTATTTTTTCATGAATTAAATTTGTATTACAAAATGAATTCATTTTTCATTTTTAATATCTCTCTATATATATTTGGTTTTTTTATTTTTATTATTAATATAAAGTATTCTATTATATATATAAATAACTACCGGTGGAATGCTAACAAAAAAATTAATATAAATATATCCAGAGCCAATATATTATATCCTAATTACTAACGATATATAATAAATATATAATGTAAAGAGGTTATATATATACTATTTATATTTTATTATTATATTTTTTATTATATATTTATTATTTATTTATTATTTATATTATTTTCTTTTTGTATATTGTTTATATCTTTACCCTTTTATATATTTATAAAATATATATATATAATAAGATTTCTTTTTTTTTTTTTTAAGGGGGGCCTATCTATATTCTCACCCCCAATGCTATACACTATACCTATACATCATAGGGATATAAATAATAATATTATTATTATTATTTATAAATTTATTCATTATTACTGGAATATATAATAATCAAATATGGTACTTACTAGTATATATATATATATTACATATTATTATACTACAATATAAAAAATAAAATATAATACCCCTATTATTATATAAAAATAAAAAAAGTTTATACTATTTAAAATAACCAGCAATACAAAATATATATTAATTTATTTATATAATAATAATATATTCATATCTATTTCCTACTAGTAAAATCCTACATTCTTGGTTTACATTTACATACAGATAACTGCAAGTAAAAATATATTATATACATAAAAAATTATATATATATAATGATGGTTTTAATATATAAAGTTATACTAACATTTTTGTTTTAACTACTTATATTCCTAAATTAATTCATTCATATGAAAAAAAAATAAAGGGTTCTCATCGTCATATATTATATATTATCATTATGATAATATTTATATATCTATATTATAATATAAAATAAAATTTATTAACTATAGAAAAATTATATATATAATAAATATAATAATAAAAATATACGTATTTCATGTGTTGCATTAAATATAAACCCTACATAATCATCCATTTTTTTAAGAACACAAATTTGCTATGATTTTTTCCTTTTTATTTTTAAATTAAAGAAAAAAAATACTAATAATATTATATTTTTAAATACTAAATATAAAAGGTAAATATAGGCTATATAATATATTTACTTGTTGTGTAGAAAAACAAATAAATATATATATTATAATTTTATTAACTATTATAATATATACATATTATATTATATATATATATATATATATATATTATATATTATATATATAAAACTGATAAAAAAAGAAGACTAGCAATTGGGGGGGTTTCCCCCCCTTAAATATATCACCAATCATCATCCCTACTATACTAGTATACTACTATATACCTATATATACTCTACAAGATTTTATTCAACCCCCCCCTTTTATTTAAAAATATTCTTTATCCCTCCCATAACCTCACATTATTATATAATAAACTATATCAACCAGAAAAGAAATTATAAAAAATAATAAAATAATATTACATATAAAATAAATATATTATTATATTATATATATAGAATAAAACATTTTATTGGGTTAAATTTTATTATCTATACTACTATATCTAATATATTATTTTATATATATTTATATATTTCCTTTTTAATTTATTATATTTTATATTCACAAATATTTTTAAATTTACATTAGGGAAAGGTTTACAACTACAAAATTTCTACTTCATCTCTTTTTTTTATTATTTATATTATTTTATATAATTATATATTTTATCTTTTTTTTTTATATATATTTTTATATATTTTTATTTATATAATAAATAAAAAAAATGATAATAAATATTTTTTCAAATTACTATTTATATTATAATTTTAATAATATATATATACCTTATGTAGGGGCCTCCCACTTACCCATTAATTAATATAATAATATAATATTACTTAAAACTAAACAACAAAAAAAAAAAAAATAAAATTATTATATTATTATATATACTATAATATATTTATAATATATACTATATATACCACCTATTATTATATATATATCCCAGAAATTTTGATGTTTTTTTTTATTTATATTTATTATTTATTATATTTTATATAGTAGTAGGTTAGGTATTGTAGA
>JABUQX010047120.1:50000-67500 GCA_015478945.1 Trachelipus rathkii
ATATATATATATATATATTATATATATAAATAAAAAATTAACGGTTAATTAATAAATATTATATTATAAAATAATTAATAAATTACTATATTATATTTATAATATTATATTAAATTATTATATTATTATTAATATATTAATAATATAAACGTCCTCCCAGGTAGAAAAAGTCATCACGAACCTGTCTGGAATTACATCGAAAGAAGTCTTGGTATCAGAACTGGGCTATACGATTAAAATCGGGCTGTAGCACAGGCCTACTGCGATAATGAGGGAAATTTCCCACTAGTTAGCAAAGCCACGCTAACACATTTAGTACTCATAGTCTGAGTGAGAACTGAAAGCACTAGAAGTTATAGAGAATAGCTCACGTTCTCTCGCTCATCCAGTTCTCGAAACCTGGGCTCTCTCGCTTTGACTAAAGTCGAGATGCTTCTCCTTCAGAGCTAGGTAGCTTCTCTATATATATTGTTAATAATATATAATAAATATATATATAAAAATTATATATATTATATATAGTTAATTATATATATAATATATATATATCATATTTATATTTAAATATATATAATAAATATATAATTTTATATATAAATAAATATAATAAATTATTAATATATATAATATATAAAATATAATATATATATTAAATATATTATATATATAATTTATATATTATTAAAAATATAATATATTATTATAAATAAATATATTAATATATAATATAAAAAATAATAAATATATTATATATTTATTATATATTATATAATATATATTATTATATAATAATTATATATATTAATATTTATTTTAATTATAATAAAAAAAATAACTTCTATATATATATATATAGTTATATAATATATATAATAGGTATAATATAGAATAATATAATATAATACCTAATATTCCCGGCTCATCCACATAACAACAAAGAGCATACAATCTAAACTAACTGTGAGTGAGAAAATTTGTAGAGCATTCAATATATATTCGGGATATTAATGCCAGGGAAGCAAATCTTGTATAAAATGTTAAATTAGTTAAAAAAATACATTAACAGAATGAGCAGAGTAAATCATTATATCATATCGAAGTTTAAAATCTTTTCGTTTGGATCTTTTTAAAAGTTATTTAAGGACAACTATATTCACAGACGCCCAGTCAAATTATCATTTTGTTTTTTATGTTTTGAAAATGATGCCGATATTGAATAAAAGGAGTAAAGTAACAATAATCCCTTATATCGTGAAGTTTTTTCTAATAATTCATTTTTTTTCATTTCATTTTATCACTAGAAAATTTTATGGCGGTTATATTGCCGTTTTCCACTACTTAAACAATTAAGACAAAAAACATGAAATAAAAAAATCAAATTAAGTAAAGAAATTGATAAAATTTAGTTAAGTTAAATCAACTCTTAAAGACGAAAATGAGTAAAAGGTAAATGGAAAATTTAGAGAAAATTCTGATTATTCTACTCCTACAAAGTTATTAAACATATGAAAATTCCCTTTATAAGGTTTTATAATTTATATTGAAGCCATGTTTATTTATTTATTTATTTTATTTATTACTTATTTATTTATTATTATTTATTATTTATTATTATTTATCTACTCTATTTACTTACTTTTATAAGTTATTTATTATTATTATCAGTTATGTATTATTATTATTTCATTTATTATATAAATTATTTTATATTATTAATGATTATTATTATTATTTTCTTATTATATTTATTATTCTTATTTTATTATTATCTTTTACAATCTATATATTTCATATTATTATATATTTATTTAAATTATATTATTATTAAATATTCTTATTATTATTTATTATATATTATTATTATTATTAAACATATACATATAATTATTTAATTATTATATATATATAAATAGATTATTATATAAAGATTATAAAATTAATAAAAAATAGTAAAATAATCTATATATATTTATATTTATTTATATATATATATATTATATTTTTTTAATATATAATATATACTATTTATTATATTGTGGTAAAACTAAACAAACGAATATTCTGTTAGAAACTTTTTTTTTTTTCAATTTCTACTACTTTTTTCCTATATAAATTTTATATTGAAAAGAAAAAAGAAAAGTGATAAAATTTAAAATATTAATAAGTTCAAATTAAATTTTAAATTATAAATTATAAATAAATTATATTTATAATTTAAATAATTGAAGACTAAAAAAATTACATATTCAAATTTTTATATTATATTATTGTACTTAATAAAAAGAAATACTAATATAATATTAATATATGTTTTATTATAAAGGGAAATTATAACTTAAATAATAAAGATAATAAAAAATAATTATTGTTTAAATAAAATATGAAATGAAGTATACCTTATTTAACACATATCGTACGACGTTTTCATTCACTTTCAATCATATTACTATTTATTTATATATATATATATAAAATAGTTAATTATATATTATATATATATAATATAAAAAAAATTTAAGATTTTCCAAAGCTAACTAATTAAAATATTTTAATTTTTATATTTATAAGCTTCAAGTTTATTTATAAATATTAATATAAATATTTATTATTATTATATATTACACATTTTATATAATAAAAATAATAATAAGTAGTTTATATTTTTGGTAGTAGCCAATATTTTTGGTGTTTATTTTTTTATTATTATTTTTTTTCCCCCTTTTCATCTTTTAGTGATTTATTATGTATATATTATATGATATATATTTATTATTATATATATATTTATATATAAGTATATATAATATAGGTTTAATAATATAGCCTCTTTCTTATACGTAATCAAATTTAAAGAATGGTATGGGCTGAAAGAAATAATAACTTATTATTTTTATTTTGGGGGGTTGGGATTAGGGTAGTTAGGATGTAGGGGTTCTTATTGTTAATTTTTAACAATGTAAATATTACACAGAAAGAGATAGAAGATTCGTAAAATATGAAGGTTGAATATTATATCTTATATTATGTATAATTTATAAAAATTTATAGGTATAGGCCTACTACTACTATCACCCTACTTACACTCACCAAATTTATAATATTAAAAAAAATATATATATAAAATACTATTATGTTATTTTATATATTTATTATATATATATTATATTACCTATTACAATTATATGTAGGGATTTATATTATATAATAATCATTTATATTATATTATATATTATATATAAAATAACTAAATTATATATTATTATATATATTATATATGTATATATATATATATATATATATTATATATATATATCTATTATTATATATTTAAAAAAAGTTTGAAACCTCCTGGAAGTCTCTCAAAAAAACAAACCCTCCATGCATTTACAAATTCCATATATATATTTATCCCACTTTTAATCCATGAGGGTCTGGAGGACTACAAAAGAGATGGTTATTAATTTTTCCCAAAACGCTATTAATGACCGATCCCCTTCTTACAAAAGCTTTGATAACAAGCAGTAGATTGAATTCATAGAAAAAAAATTAAAAAAATTGATTTAGTATTCTTTTTTTGTAAGTTGAGCTCCACAAAGCAGTAGCAAAAAGCTTGTGTATCAAATAAATATTGTATTTATAATGTTTTTACAAAGTGTAATATATAAATATTATAACTCTCTACTCAAAGTAATATTGAATAAGAGCTAACCAAAGGGGTAAAACAATCAAAATATAATTAGTGAAGATATATACATGGATTTCAAACATTAGAATAAATAACTATATACTATAAATGGTAACACCCTCCACCTATCCAATAATAAAATAAGATAAGTAAAAAAATGATTATATTTATATTTATTATATTATAATAAAATAAAATACTTCCATATAATATATTTATATATATTATATATATATATAATATATATACTAAATATATATATAAGTACTATATATATATTATAATATATATATTACTAATACCTTTTATAGTATATTTTATATACATATATATATCATCCTTGCTTTCCTCAGAATATTATTTTTTATGATGTATAATTATATGTTTTCATAAATTTATATTGAATTACATCTTTATAATATAAACAAGAAAGCTACTCAAAAATATATTATAAAATATAATTATTTATATATACCTATGAGGAACAATATAGTTCATATATACCCTATACTATTTATATATTTATAATTTTATAAAATAAATATAAAATAATTTAAAAATTATTTTATATATTATTATTATTTTATATTATTTATATATAAATTTATTAGATTATAAATATATATATAATTAATATTTTAAAAATATATGATTATTTATATTATATAATATAATTTCAATAATTTATATAATAATATTTTCATTTATTAAGTGTGGTTAAGCTTAAAAATTATATATTTTAATTATAAATTTTAAGAGTTCTTTTACTTAATATAAATATATAAATTTTTAAATTTAATAATATATAAAATATATATAATTATATTTATATAATATGATACTTTAATTTATTTAAAATTTACATTAAATAAGAATTATTTATTTGTATGGAAAGAAATGATTGTGACAACGTTAAATTTTTATAGTCCGCGACTAGAAATGTAGGACCTGGTAACAGCGAAAGTTCTTAAAATGGAGATTAATATACTGAGTTATTTGTTTTTAAATGTTTTCTTTTTATAAAAATCACACAATATAAAAAGATATTCTCTAATTGATTTTTAGAGCACCAGACGGGTAAATAGAAACAAAATGAATCTTTAAATTAAAAGAGGAAGAAATAAATATTGTTAAATTAATTCTATATTATTAATGTATTTTTATTATAATATTATATAATATAAAAATGATCATTAAAATGTAAAATATAATTTTACGTTAATATAAAAAATTATAAATATATAATTAATATATAATATATATTAATAGTATATTAAATATATAATTTTTATATAGTTATATTTTTAATATTTATAATAAATAAATTTTAAATTCTAATAAATTATTATAATAATTATATATATAAATATAAATTAAATAATTAATTATATATAATATATATAATTTATATATATATATAATAAAATAAATAATTATTATTCTTAATTAATATATATAATATAAATTTATTATATAATAAATATTATATATTATAATATATATATATATTTATATATTAATATATTATAATATTATATATATATTAAAAAATTATATATAATAAATATATATATATATATTATTAAATCTATATATTATTTTATTAAATATATATATATAAAATTATAATATATTAATAATATTTTATATTTAATATAAATATTTTTATAAATAAATAAAATATTAATATATTTTTTATAAAAATACAGCTAAGTCTATCTGGCAGAATAAAAAATTTATATTATATATTATTAATATATTATATATTTATATATAATTTTTATTTAATAATATATATTAATATAAAATAATTAAATAATAAAATATTTAAAAAAAAATAAAAATATATTATATATAATATATTAGTATAAATTTTATATATATAATCATGTAGGCTATATTTGTATGTTATGAAAAATACAAAATATTTCATTCATGACTATCTCTACATTCATAATTATTCAAAGTACAGTATTATAATATAGATAAGATTAGTATAAAAATAATAATTTTTAATACTATCTTCTGATATATTTATTATTTCTATTATATATAATAGATTTTATATTAAAAAAAAATTAATTTTTATAAAAAAATAACTAGTTATTATAATAAAGCATAGAAAATATTAGATGAACAATGTATACATTTATATACTTCCTTTCGTATTTTTTACATATTATATATAGTATCTAAAAATAATAAGTATATAATATAATATATAATATATATAGTTTAATAATATTATTAAATATTTCATAAGATATATAGAAGCTATTGTTAAACAAAAAACATTTTTTTCTATATGTTTTACTTAGTCTTTAATAGCTTGTTTTTATTCTTAGCAACGTTCAAAAACTCCTTTAGTAATCTTACTATTAGCAACTCTCTATATTCCTTTACCCATTTCCATCAAAATTAAAATTGTATCTATATCCTACCAGATTTTTTTAACTCATATAAAACTTGGCTTCTTAAGCCTGAAATAAAAAAAATAATAACAGTAATAGAAATAAATATAATAATAATTATATAAAAATATATATAATATTATTTTAAAATATATATATATTTTATATTAAAAAAATAAGCAAGCTAATATTTTATAATATATATAATATTTATATATATAAAAATAATATAAAATATAATTTAATATATATATATATATATAATTTTAAAATGATATATTATTTATATAATTTAAATGTATTATTAATATTATTATAATATAATTTATATTTTATATAATGATAAATTTTAAAATAATATATATTATAATATATAATAACTATAATAAATTATAAAAATAATATATATAGAGTATATAAGAAGGGAGGTATAAGGGTAATAAAAATCTATAAAAATAATGACTGGAAACAGCAAATGAAGCTGAAAAAAATATATAATACAAGATAATATAATTTTAATAAAGTATAAAATATAAGTATAAAAATAAATATATAGTAGTAGTAAAAGAATATCAATATAAATAAATAGGTATAGTAGTATGATAGTAATATGTAGATAGAAATATAAGTTTATTATATATATCATATTATATATTATATTATAATTATTATTATATTATAAAAAAAAATATATAAATAAATATATAATATATATATATAGTTTTATTATATTTTACATAAAAAGTTATATATTTATTTTAATACTTTAGAATTATATATCCACAATAAATATAATATCTATAGTATATATATATTAATATCACTATATATATATTTATATTATATATTATATTCATATACCTCACCTATATCATAATATAATATAAGCCTATCACCTACTACTATACTACTATTATACGGTAGTCGTAGCTTAGGAATTTATATATAATATATAATTTATATAATAATATATAAATAATATTATTATTTAATATAATATAAATAATAAAATATTATTAAAAATATCTATTAAATTAAAATAATATATCTATATTATTATTATTTTATATAATATATAAAATTTTATAAAAATAAATATATTAATTATATTATATATATTATTTAGTTGTTGGGACGATTATTAGTCACAGTGAGAGAGGAGTTTTTATTGTCGTTTATCAAGTCAATTTTTGCGATTATGTATAATGCTACATTATAGTGAGGAATTAATTAAAAAAACCGACACCTGGAGAAATGATATGTCATCTTTGCAATCAGAATTTAAGAATTCATACTAATTTAAAGATATTGAAAAAATTGGCTATTATTATTTAAGTAATATTTTTTTGATATCTAATATTAAAATTTTTTTAGATTCACAATTATGATATCATGACGTTTTATAAAATTAAAGAAATAAAATATGCAGTGAATTAGATTAAAATCTCATTACTACTAAAATAAAAATTCACATCTTACATAATTATAAAAAAATACCAAAAAATACTTTTTTTTTTCTTGAGCATAGGAAATTTTTCCAGTGGTGTAGAATATTCTCGAGGATGGAGAGAATATAAATTTGAATTTCGTATTTTCACTTAAACATTCCCATTTTAAATGCAAATTGACAAACCCTATTATCGACTTTTAAGACAACAAATAATCACTTTTGTCTAATATAGATATTCAAAGTTGGGAATCGTGGAGAAACTGCTTTTGTGCTAAAAGCTGTGTGTATTGGTACAAAATGTTGTGATTTTAATAGTATCAATTAATGATACAATTTTCAACAATTCAATACATTATTTATATTAATATTTACATTATCAATTTTATAGGTTATAGTTAAAAATTTAATGTTATTATTTATTCATAGTTAATGAATGTAATTATAAAAAAAGACTATAAAAAAAACACAATACCGAAAAAAAGTATGCACCAGTATGACACAGATATCTCTTCTACATTGTGGGAAGCTCAATTTGCCGGATGAAAGACGCAAATTAATAAAAATTTGTTAAAAAGAGTGTGAGTATCTTTGCACTGACTATATATAAATAAAGTAGGACTGGAACCAAGACAATAATTATGAGATAATCATCAACAATGTTGACCAAACGTTAAAGACTGATTTGATAAACTATTATGCGACAATTTGGTCTATAAAAGGATAGAATGTCATAGAAAACTGAGCAATTGGTATGCAAATGGTGTTGGAAGAGAAAAATAACAAAAATCATAAAATAGGATGGACTGGTTCTGCATATTGTCATGTAAAAGAGGGATGTTTTTAATAAAGATATTATAGAAATCCCGGGCGAAAACAAAAAACGAAAAAGGGGAGGGGCGCCGACTATAGACAGATACCGAACAAATAAATAACGATCTGCCCAACGCGAGAAAAAGGAACGAAGACAACAAACAACTTGTGTTAAAAAAATATAATGGACATAGATGGTTTGCTCTTGAACTACAAGAGGAAGGTATGATGATTGAAAAATATCAGTTTACACTTCATCTACAGACAAATAGATAGAGTATTGCATTGCTCTCTGACAAATATTACGTCATTAATATTGCGATTCTGATAAATATGGTATGTTTCTCCTGTAATTGAACGATTGGTAAATAGATTTAATATTGTCCAAAGAGTCTCTGAATTGTCTGCCCTACAAGGGACTGAAGTGCAGCAAATGGAATACTACAGAGATTGAGCAACTAAAAGTAGGGATTCCTTTTATAAGATATTAGTAGAAAGCAGCTCTGCGAAATGTAATAATTAAACCAAATTCAGATAACCTTATGGAATCAATTTCTTGTGTTATTTTTGCAATGAGGTTAAAGGGATTCTCTTCTATATATTGTGCACTTTGAGCTCGCATATGGATTTCGAACGCGCACCAAAGCAACTTTATTTTTGAACAGTTTTGTAAAAATTGAAAGTTTGAAATGTGTGTTACGGCATTAGGGGCGAGAAGTTAAATAAAAATGGCTTCAGATTCACAAAAGTCACAATATTCTCTGTAGACTAACACAAGAGATGCCAACTTTCAACACACAACTCCTGATATACTTTTTCACTCACCTTATCTTTTCATGGATTGGTTAAATTGTAAAGGATTTTAAAAATTAATTAATTTTTCTGACTGGGCAGCTAGGAAGATTTACACAATACAATAGCCCTTGCTCCTGTGCTATGGGCACCAGGTAACGCGCTACTCTTTTAGATCATACTGTTTGATAGACTTGTATCCATAAGAATCTGTTTGACCCCTGTGACAAGACATCAGAATGTGCCTCGAATATTCGATAGGAACCTACAAAACATTATTTTTCCAACTGCCACTTGCAAGCTCCACCTCACATTAGAGGTAAATGAAAGACATATTTTGGTCAATAGCGTGTGTGGGTGCGGAAATAAGGAAGCTGTTTCAGTTGTGGAAGGTGGTTAAGCTGTCCTCCAACGCTCTCAAAAGTGCTAGAGAAGAAAAAGACAGAATACATTTGAATGGAGCCCTACAAGTTAGAAAAACTTTTGTTGGGGGGGGAAACAAACAACTTAATGCGTGAGACAAGAGACTAAAACACGAGCCTTTGGAGAAATGCATTCTCCTGATTTGGTTTACGGAAAATTTCCTATGGAACAAGGGAGTACAAATGCAGAAGAGATTGTGAAGGTGCTGCATCATCAAGAGATTACAAGCTCTTTGGATGTAGATATGAGAATTATCAAAGGTTAGAAAACAAATAGTCGCATAGGACGACTATTCTCCACGAGATAATTGGTCTAAGTGACGAAAGAAACAGGTGAACCAGCTTTACATTAAGACAAAAGTTAGAAAAGTATAATGAGAAGAAATGCTAAAACCAAAAAGCCGATGGAGATATACCAACCATTATGGTCAAGATTACTGACTGGTTAACCTCTTAGTATGGAAAAAAAAATTTAGGCAATTCACAAGGCTGTAAACATATTCGAGAGATCATAAAAGGTAAGAGGATCGTTTATGTCATAATGTAAACATTGCTATTGTCTATATGACAATTATTGTTATACATATGTCGTTTCCATATATAATTATTATGTGCTAAAATTTCTGAAAGAAAAATTTTGTGAGATAATACTATCGTAAATGAAATAATATATTTAAACCCGTCTTGAGTCGATGATACTCACTCAAATTTACATTAAAACTGTACACTATTCAGACGTACTTAATCTCATCCGAAACTCAATATCGCCTAACGCAAGTCCTCATGAAATTTTCATGTAAAACAATATTAAAAGTTCGGAGGTAATTAGACGAGCTAAGTACGGAAGAAGCCAATCTTGGTACATAACGCAAAACCATCAAGAAGTGATAAGATCGACAGAGCAAGGGAGGTAAAACCATTTGGGTAATGCATAGAAGACTTTCTGAAAGATTTGATAAGGGAGAGAGAAAAAGAAGTAAATATCTGCAAACGGCAACTTATATTACAATTTATGTTATAATTTATTTTTCATCATTAATAAATATGGATTTTTAAAATTCCTGATCAAAATCTATATAAGTATTTCTATGCTTCTTAAAAGAAGCCACAACTTTGCAAGCTTTGCCTACTATAATTGGTGAATACCGCGAAGAAACACCCTCACTATGAACTTATCAGTTCAATCCTCCTTCTGATTAAACTAAAAAGGATAAACAAATACAAAATGAAATGAAAAGAAGAAAAACGTTGATAAATCAATCTAAATAAAAGATTCAACTTCACCAAAAGCATGACTTCACAAGTAGATCCATTAATCGATAAAGTCCTCTTATTCATTTCTAACAATTAATTTAATTGGTAACGGACATACGCAAGGAAATTTCTACCTTTTATTGAATTCTGGATTATAATTCTGTTAAAAATAGCCACCCCGGATTATTATGGTCTTGTAGCCGCAATTTTGATCACTAATATAACGAAACTAGATTTCAGAGAAATTATTGGCTAACAAATGTCACGTAAAAGATGCTCTTTACACACACGAAGTTTAGAAAAATAGTATATAAAACTATACAGCGATATAGGAGATGATCAAAAGAAAATCAATTAGAACGCTTAATAAGAGACACTTTCTTGGATTCACCGATTCCAATACAATGATTCGTATCTTCCCCCTACTTAAAAATCTATTTATAAAAATTTTATCGACTAAAATTGCAAGGGACTGGGAGTTTGGGGCGAGATCTCTTCTTGTTCTCTACATAATGTTTCGGAGCTTTAAAAAACATTAATCACATTATGTTGACTCTCTACTTAACAGAAAAACATAAGATGCTCCCCTTACTGACGTGGAAACGATCCATGCTATCTCCCCACACTATCCCTCTCAAGTTCCCTCGCCACATCTCAGTGCCAAACAGAATGCACGAAATTATACGCCTCCCAACACCTTCAAGAACAGTTTTAGTAATTTTAATCGCAAGCCAATTTATGTGCATACATTTAATTTAACATATTTAATTTAACATTATTAAGTATTCTCTCTTATATATCAAATCATATTGTATGTAATAGCTATAATAAGGGAGTCGGTTGGATGTAACAACAATATGCTATGTAATTGATTATTCTTTGCTTTCATGTATACTATTTATGCAAATTCAAGTCTGTATGTCTACCATATATTCTAAATCGGCACCCTCAACTCTAGACTATGCATAATCCATTTGATATAGTACTTTTATCTCTCTAAAATTTAATTTTCTTTATATTACTCTTTTACTTCATTAAAAATGTTTGAATATGTTTTCGAACATTATACAAATGCATTCAAATATGCATTCATTTTGATATGATGATGTATCTTTAATATTTATTGTAATAAACTACTTCAATAAATACCTGGTTCTCCTCTCGTGTATATGCGTTGGTGCAGTAATCGTAGTACTCTCACCATTAATAATTTATTTTGTAAAAATTTTTTAATTTAATGTAGTGGGAGAGATTATACTATAATTTGCGTAGCAATATTTTAGCATAGGTCGAAATGAAATAATATAAACCCGCTTGTCGAGATTACTCACGCTCAATCCACTTCAAGCTCACTCGATTCACTTACATAATAATCTCAATACCGAAAATCATGAATCGACATGAAAAAAAATGTCTCTGAAATTCTCAACATGATTACCTCGGGGAGTACCCTGCAACAAAAGCTAAAATGTCAACGAAGAAGCAAATCTCAGACACGCAAAAAAAGCAAACTCCACGAAGACAACTGCCGAGAAAACGGGAGGTAACAATAGTCGGCTAAGCACCTTAAGAGACTTATAGAAAGGAGAGAACTCTAACAGCAGATGAGAGAAATATAGGGTATCGTCAGGCAAGGTGGGGGCAACTTTTTATCAACTTTGATCGTTAGAGCAATTGTCCACATCTCCGTCAAATCAAAAATATTTAAATTTTTAAATATATATCTAACATTAATGGGCTTTCTGCTTCTCAAATTTAACCCGACGCCCACAACAACTTTAGAAGGTTACTTTATATATGTACAGGATATAATATATCTAATAATCTTCACATGTCAATTCCAAAATGGTATCAAAAAAAAATACGAGGAAGGTCATATTCTTACTACCTGGCACTTCTAAAGTATCCCATAATATTTTTAAACTCTTAAAACCAATAATGTTCATTGTTCTTTTTTGCATCTTATAAAAATTAGAAAAAATTGCAATCTTGGTCTAAGCAAAAACTTCTTAATCTTTAAAAAATTGTATATAGTTTCTGCTCGTCTTTTGATATGTCACTGTGCATAAAACTAGAAATCTTCAATTTAAGCTCATTTTTTTACAAAAAACCTGAATGTAAAAGACGAATAGCCGCCCATAATTTTAAGATTTTTTGGAAATCCAGAACACCCATAAAAACCCTAAGACCGAAACCATATTTCGAAAAATGTTGTTGACCCGTCTAACTCTACATTTAGAATTTAGATGATTTTGGTAAAACTACTCCTCCTTTTCTTATTCATTTTTGCAGGACATTATAATATTTTTACTCAAATGCAATTTTAATCTAATTAAAATTATTTAAATTAAAAATAATAATTATTATTATTATTATAAATTATTATTAATTATTAATTATAAATTATTATTATTTAATATATTATTATTATTTAGAAATTAGCAACAAAGCCCAACGACGTTAAGAGAAAATAAAACAGGGAAATAACTTTACTAAATGTATTAATTACCACCAAAGCCTTAAGCTGATAATATTAAATGTAATTAATACACATTTAATAATTAATTATTGTAAAATCCATGTATTTTCTATATATTATAAAATAAAAAAATTTCTTATAATATTTTTACACAAATGCAATTTTAACTTAATAAAGTCAACTGTAAACAGTCTAGGATCCCAGTACATTCCTTTAAATATGTAAGCTATAGAAAATAAAAACCCGCATCGTCATCCAGAATGACAAAAACTTCTTAATTCGTCATTCACTAATAATGTAATAATATAAACTATAATATAAAACCAATTAAAATATACCCAACTATATTTTAAATACTTTATCATATTAGTATATCTATAGTTAAAATAAAATATATTAAACCCCTAAAATAATTAAACTCTACCTAGTAACTAAAATAATTTATATATATATAATATTTATTGGTGAGCTTTTTAATATAAAATAAGTATTTATTCTACTACCTACTCACCCACATCCCAAAAAAAATTTATATAATACATATTATATATATAACTATCAGAAGTAAATAGAAGTTTTAACCCTATATATATAACTATCTATATATATATATATTACTATATATAATAATTATATATATATATATTACACTATAAAATAATAATAATATAATAAATATATATTAACCTATATATACGAGTGGTTCCAAACTTCGCTTGCACATCAGATTTGAATAATCTAAGTGAAAACTTCGACATTTTCGAGATAAATAAGAAGATGAAGCACTAATTCTTTGGGCACATTATTAAATAGACTAGTTTTCCCGAAGGTATACTTATAAATTCGTTACTCATTCTTATCAGTTTTCACTTGCTTAATTAAAAAAAATTAATATATTAGGAAAAGTTTTTATTACATCAAATATATATAAATATATATTTTTTTATTGATTCTAAATTTTATTTATAATTTGCCTTCCCTCTTCTTCTCACATTATATATAAATTTTATTTATGTTTTAAAAAAATTAGAGGTTTTTACATCATGTTGAAGAGTGAGGAGAGTTCAGGGAACTTCAAACAGCAAGACTGGTGTAATGTTGCCAAAAAAATTTCACTCTGTTGCAGGATGATCAAGGTCAGACTTTCACTAAATACATTCCTCTTTTTTTTTACACGAAGATACACACTTTACCGGTCTTCTACGGCCAGGCCTATCTAGGAGGGGTGTCCTCATCTACTCGAGCAGCGACGGAGCCAGCAAGAGAAGTAATAGCTCACATTACTCTCTCCACGATCATTTGGCTGTAACTTTCTGGGATCTTCTTCGGTCTTTGTATTGGTTCGATTGCCTCACACGGAGCTACGGGGGCTTTAGTATAATAAATATAAATATACAAACAAAGACGAATAAAATAAATATTCGAGAAACAAAATTATATAATAAGAGACCTACAATATATTTAACTATAATTATACATTTTTCCCTCATTCATCACTTGTATCAATCATCTGATTTATTATTCTAAAATGATAACCATTATTACCTATTATTTTATCACTTGCATTATCAATAATACATTATCAAATATAACTATGATGCTATATATAGTATGAGCATCTATTATTATTTAAAACATAACCATTAAACATTAATATTAATATAAATTATTTTTGGAGTGAAGTCTCATTATTTTATTTCTCTTATTATTTATTATTATTCTTTCCCCTATCCTTATAATATTATTATTATTCATCTCATTCTTTTATTAATATATTTATTATATATATATATATTATTTTTAGGTATACTATATTTATTACTTACTTAATAATAAATAATCAACTCCGCCACATTAATTAATTAAAATATCACCGAATTAAAAAAAAACTAATCAACTTTTATCACTACTCTCTTTTTGAATGTGAGTGTACTAATTGAAGATAGAGTGAAGAATGATCATATTTTCTTAGTCTTACAATAGGCTTCAGCTAGCCCCCTTGGTGGAGCCACGATATTAATAGTTTTGGGGAGCAGGCATCACAACAACAAGTTACCATCCGCAAATCAGTTCGATGAAGTATTACTTCAGTTCTCTCTCACAATCGAAAACTTCTTTCTGAGAAGGTTGACCGATTCAAATTATTTTCTTTCGGGCAATCACAGATGCATATTTTCAAATTTTGAAGTATAATAATTTCTAATCTTACTTAAATTTAATAAATTAATGTTCAAAAATATTAATCAAAATTTTAGTTTTGAAAACAAAATACAAGATAAATTATTTACTTCTGTCCTCACAATCCAATAACGACATTTCATAACACTCCTTGTTGCAATCCTTTATTCCCCTTTGCCACTTATCAAGATTTCCACTCGTTGACAGTCACACCTTCCCATTGTTTCTTTTCTCTTCTCTTTTTCCCCCCCTTTTTTCTCATATTTGTAAGAAACACCCGAAGCTTTGTCAATAACAACTAGGCATCAGGAAAAGTTGATTATGATATTCGCAAAAATATTTAAATATAATATCATATAAAATCAAAATATATAATGATATAATAGAGGAGGTGGCGGGTTAAAAATTATTTTTTTGGGGTTTTTTAGATAAGTACTATTTATTATATTATTATTTGTTATCGCAAAAAACAACATTTATAGTTAATATTTTATATTCAGTTTCTATACTATACCCTCCTATATATATTTATAATAAATATTGTATTATCCATAACTCGTTTTATTAGATAGAGAAATATATAATAAATTTAACTCCTATTATACTACTACTACTATCCTACTTTTCGTAAATTAGAGCAAATAAGAAATCCCCCTATCCTACCCCCCCCTCACCATTAAATATACAAAAAAATTAATAGAAAAAAATATATAACTAGTCTATAATACTGAAGGATATTTTTATACACCCACCCTCAATTTCTGATGTCCCTATATATTATATACTTATATATATATTTCATCTCATCATCATCAATCATCATCATCAATCATGCATATCATCATCATCAATCATCAATCATTAATCATCAATCATATATCATCATCATCATCATCATCATCACTCACTCTTTTATTTAATTCTTCATCAATCATCATCCATCGATCCACCCCCCCCCCCCCCACCCTTCTCTTCTTCCATATGACTGGGAGGTGCGTAGCAATGTCACGGAATCAGAAAAGTATAATGGAATATGACTAAAATCGAAAAAGAAAGCCCAGCCTTCCGGTCGACTTTTATCAGCCTTTTCAGAAGCATCGTCCCCCAGTTCACGAACTACGACTCCACCGGACACTTCACGGGACCTTAAGTACGGGACCCAACTATTTGCATTTCAAAGACCACTGTACGTTTATTCCCATGTGCCAGGTGGGTACCGATCAACCATACGCCCACCTTCCACAATCCCCGCCTATATCTCAATCCACCCATTCGCCCTATTATGCATCTTTTTTCTCGCTCTCTGTCAAACCTAACATTTCTCATCTCCAAGGCATTTATTTACTAGAACATCAAGTCCAATTTTTTCTTCGTGTCTCCCCAGTTCGTCTCGAGTATCGATACAGGCACATCATCAACGCCCACTATGACCAAAATGATATACCAGCTTAAAAACCAATCCTGACCTAATAATACACAATGAACATATTCATAACCAAACATCTCACGTAACTTTCATTTAACTTTTTCTCATTTCGTCATTTCTTCACATCACAGGCCCAGTTTTAACTCGTCTAACTTGTTTCTCGTTTTCTCTACATTTTATTATTCAATTCTCTCACACTACTCCCGCTCTCAGGTCTGCCCATCCTTGATACATATTGGTCTTTAGATCTATAATTTATCCAGCCATAGTCACACCACTCTATACATTAACACAGGTAACAACAACATAAGTCTTATTTCATTTTTGTTAGACGTATATCGACTCAAGACTATTCACTTTTGACCTGCTACACACACTCAGTCCACCTTTTTACCTTTATACTAACAATTCTACTACCAAATCTCATATCATAACTGTCTTTCCTTTTTAAGTAAGCTAAACAAGTATAAATCCACTAAATATTAAATCTGTATTACCACAGCTTCTTACAATGCTCACACATAAATTAACACCCAGCAGGACTTGTTCCTCTACTTCACTTCAAATAAATTCATTATTAAATATTACTTTCA
>JABUQX010047120.1:72500-77500 GCA_015478945.1 Trachelipus rathkii
ATACTTCCGAGGGATTGGAGGAGAGCAGTAATAGTACGCCTCATCTAAGGGTAATGAGATAAGGGAAACCTGTTGAAAGGATAGGAAAAATAGTTTATAAGTGTAATAGGGAAGATTATACTTTATATTTTGGTCGAAGAATATCGTCGAGGGCTGAAGGAATGACTTGTGAGAAAAAAAGGTGGCTTAGAAGTGGTAGACAATGTGTGGATCAAATCTTTACATTGAAAAAAATGATTGAGAAAATGAGGGAGAAGAAGAATAAATTGTATTTTCTTTTTTCTTTTTTTGTATTTGCAAAGATGCGTATGAAATGATTAATACGGAAGCTCTACGGCATTTGTTATTGATATATGGTGTTGGTGGTAAGCTTGTGAATGGAATTAAACCCAGTATATATGACGATAAGTAAAAGCGTGTGTAAGAATATATTGGGTTGAAAGTGATTGTTTTAATATTAATAGCGGAGTGAGGCAGGGATGTGCTATGTGTTCTTGATTATTCAATTTGTATATGGATCGGGTTATGAAATAATTAGAGGTGGGATGGCAGGTGATGGTGTTAGAATCAGGTTGTGAAGTCGTTTCAAAATTTTCCGACTCCGACTCCACCCTCTTTCAAATTACCGACTCCGACTCCGACACCGCTTCCGACTCCGACTCCGACTCCACTCTCTTCAAAATTACTGACTCCACGACTTCGCGACTCGACTCCGACTCCACAATGCTTGGTTAGAATGATGGAGTATGGAAGAGAGTGAAGGATGCCCTACCTATTATATGCGGATGATTTGGTTTTGTGTGGGGAATCTGATAGAGTTTGAGAGGATTGGTTGAGAGATTTGACAGGGTGTGTAAAAGAAGATGTTTGAAGGTAAGCGTGGATAAGAGTAAGGTTATGGTTGTAAGTGAGGACAGTCCTCGGTTTGAAGTTATGTTAGATGGTGAGCAGCTGGAACAAATGCCTGGGTTTAAATATTTAGTATATATGTTGGATGAAAAGGGAACGGATGATGCAGAGTATAGTAGGAAAGTTGTGATTCTCAGAAAGGTTGCTGGTGCAATTAAATTGTTGGTGGATGTAAAGGGACTAAGTCCTGAGGGCGCTAGGGTCTTACATGAGGGTATTGTTTTAATAAATTATGATAATGATTTAAAATTTATATACACAAACGCAATAAATTGGATTAAGATACCGTATTAATGTCATTTGAGAGCTAAAAGTAACGGAGTAACGGGGTAACGGCACTTCGTTACTTTTCCTTTCAAAGAAACGGAATAACAATAACGCAACTACTTTTTTCAAGTAATGGAGTAACGATAACGGAACTACTTTTTTGAGTTACGATGCCCACCTTTGTATATATATATATATATATATATATATATACATATATTATTTATATATATTATATTATTATATATATATATATATATTATATATATAATATATATATATATATATATTATTATATATAATATATAATATTATATTAATATATATATATTATATATATGTATATATCTTCAGCTAAGATAAATCTGTATTTCTAAATAATATCGTATGTTTATATAGATAATATATATATATATATTATATTATAATATATATATATATAGTCTATATATACTATATATATATACTATATATATATCTATATATATATATATTATATATATATATATATATATATATATATATATATATATATATATATTATATATATATATATATATTATATATATATATATATATATATATAATATATATATATATATATATATATATATATATATATATATTATATATATATATATATATATATATATATATATATAATATATATTATTATATATATATATATTTATATATATATAAGTACTGTATATATATATATAATATATATATATATATAATATATATATATATAGTATATATATAATATATATATATAATATATATATATATATATATATATATATATAATATATATAATATAATATATATATATATATTATAATATATATATATATGAATATATAATATATATATATATATATATATATATATGGTGTTAGAATGTATATTATTTCCACCAGAATTTTTTCGCCTATTCGTGAGAGTTTTGTCAATTTTGTGTCTGGGAAAATCTTTTTCTTTATTTTTTTTCTATTAAATAGTAGTGACCTTTGGCAATCTAATAGCAAATAGTTGCATTCGATGTGCCATAAAGTTTTTAATGAGTTGTAGTTCACATGAATGTGAACAGCAATAAACATCTAACGACGCTGGATATTTTCGACAGCTTAAACACATCTAAAATATTTCTTCATTGCTTTTACACCATCATATCATTGTCCAATCAGAAGTCCTATTTTATTATCAAAGTTGTTAGTATTACCTCCGATTGAGATAAGGAAACAAAGAACCAGCTAGAGGCCACATGGGCTTATCGAGACTGTCCCAGTCAACTGAATATTTATCAAATACATGCCCATGCAACATACACTACCTACACCACACCCTAAGGCCTATCAATTTCCTAAACAAAAGTCAATATAAAATATGCGCCAACTACTATAGCTAAGGTTCATGCTAACCACAAAACAAGCTGAAATAAGTTTTTTTGTGATACTGGTAGCTACAACAGGCAGTTTACTATAATAACTAACTGAAAACTTGCTACTTTGGCTACATCAGAATATACTATACTATAAACGATCCATATGCCAATACAATCTTTCTTTAATGTTGCAAGTGAGTCACACTCAACAACCTCCTGCGCGAAACCACTCCAAAAATTTCAACACTCTTACAGAATGAATGTTTTCTTACATCTTCCTAATTTTCTTATTGTGTCCCCTAGTCTTCTTTGCGTGGTCTACTATAAAGAATTTATAGGTTTCAGTATTATCAATGAATGCAATTATTTTATAGATTTGTATCATGTTTCCTAAGATAAATCGCCTTTCTAAAGAAAACATTTCTAATTCCTTCAGCTTCTCCTCATAGCTCTTACCCTCAAAGCCAGAAATCATCCTTGTTCCACTTCGTTACACACTCTCCAGCATACCTAGGTTTTTCTTAAATAAGGGGCCCAAACTTGTGCGGAATACTCTGATATTGACCTAAAATAGCTATTATGAAGATACTTATAACTTTGTTAGTTTTGTAAACCATAATGCGATTTATTATACTTAACATCTTATTAGCTTTATTCCTTGCTTCCAAACATTGATTAGCTACTTTCAGATTGCTGCTTACACTCACATCTAAATCTTTCTTTTTTTGCCCACATACTCAAGACAATCCCCATTCATTTCATAGTTAAATCCTTTATTTATTTTTATTATAATTATTATTCTTATTATTATTATTATTATTATTATTATTATTATTATTATTATTATTATTATTATTAAATTTACATTTTATTAATTATTATTATTATTATTATTATTATTATTATTATTATTATTATTATTATTATTATTATTATTATTATTATTATTATTATTATTATTATTATTATTATTATTATTATTATTATTATTATTATTATTATTATTATTATTATTATTATTAATTTTATATAATATTAATTATTATAATAAATTATTTATTATTAATTTACTTATTATTAATTGATTTGATTAATTATTACTTATTATTATTATTATTATTATTATTATTAAATCGAAGAAAAATTTAACTCGTCCGTAAATATATTAAACAAATGCTACGACGAAGCATTCCCTATTAAAACGAAAAAACTTGGTGCTAAAAGGATTCAAAACCCATGGCTAACACCAGCGCTTCTAAACTCTATCAACCAAAAACATAAACTCTACCGAAACTATAAAAACAAAATTATACCATTCCAAGTGTATAACACATATGATAAACAATTAAAGGTAGTTCTTAAGAAAGCAAAGAGAAAATACTACTCTAACAAATTTCAGGATTGCAACAAAGACTCGAAGGCCACTTGGGGTTTAATCAATAAATTAGTCAGCAAAAACAAAAAAAACTCACAATGTATAAAAGAACTGATTTTAAACAATCAGTTAACAACCAACCAAAATAAGATCGCAGACGGACTAAACGAATACTTCGTAAACGTCGGTAAGCAAATCTTGAGAGACAAACCCCCTAGTCAAACATCATATGAAACTTTTCTCCCAGACTACGAGTCTCATTTTTCCTTTATTCCCATCACCGTCCCGGAGGTAAAAAAGGTAATCGCCGGATTAAAAAACAAAAAATGTGATGTTCATTCTATCCCCAATCACATCCTCAAACTAGCTGCCAACATAATAGCCACCCCTTTAAAACACTTGTTCAATGAATCATTTTTGACAGGAATTTTTCCAAATATATTCAAGACAGCAAAAGTGATCCCTATACCTAAAAAAGGAGACCTTTGCCTAGCAAAAAATTACAGACCAATAGCTATCACAAACACGATTAGTAAAATATTTGAGAAATTAGTTTTCAATCAGTTAACAGAATATTTAATATCAAACAATATTCTTAATGATTCACAATTTGGATTTAGAAAAGGACGTTCAACTGCTGATGCCCTCATTTGGCTTAACCGAAAAACTGTGATAGAAATATTAGAAAATAAAGACTCGGTCCTGCTATTATTTTAGAATTTCACAAAAGCTTTTGACATGATTGATCATGATATACTACTAAGTAAAATGAACAAAATGGGATTTGAAGGGACAAACTTACAATGGTTTAAAAGCTACTTAAAGGAGAGATCTCAATACGTAAAACTAAATGAAACTAATTCAACCACACTTCAAACAACAACCGGCGTACCCCAGGGCTCAATTCTTGGACCGTTTTTATTTACTCTATATACAAATGATCTGTTCAACTCTCATGACGCTTTTTCAGTCTCTTTTGCTGACGATACCTCTATTTTAATAAATGACAGAAATGCCGAGTCTCTATCTCGTAAAGCAACAGACACATTAACAAAAATAATG
>JABUQX010047121.1:0-10000 GCA_015478945.1 Trachelipus rathkii
TTTAATGGGAAACCTAATATCAAACCTATGTACTAACCCTTTATTTTGAAATATTTATTTTATAGTTAGTTTTCTCTTCTGTCATTTTCTGATTCTTTTACTGTGGCTTCAGGTTAAACGACTAGTATTCTTGCTATTTTTCAGATAATATATATATATATTATATATAATATATATAATAATATATAGTATATTGATTATATATAATATATATATATTATATAATTAATTATAATATATATATGATATATTAAGTATATATTAATATATATATATATATATATATATATATAAATATATATTATAATATAATATATATATATTATATTATATATATAATATAATATTATATATATATTATAGATATATTATATATATATAATATATTATATATAACTTTACATATCAGGGCGATAGTGACTGTTCAGAGTTTGGTAACCACACACAGTAATGCAATATTATAATATAGTATATATAATAATAATATATATATTTATATATATATAATATATATATTATTATCTATATATATATATATATAATATATATATTATATAATATATATATATTATATATATTTATATTATATAATTGTGTATATTATATATATATATGAAGCGCATATTTAATGTAAAAAAACGTCATAAAATTTTGATTGGTTTAAAAGCTTGCCAAAACTTTCCAAAGCATGATCTGATTAATGTATTAACGGACGAGAAAATGCGTATGCACAAATCGAGCGCGACGTTTTTTATAAGTAGTTATCACAATATTAGGTAGTATTTTGTTTGTAAATCAAAGCAGTTACATTGTACGAAACATTTTGAAAGAAATTGTTGTACTTTTTTTTACAAATGATAAAGTTAATTATTTGTGATGTCTTAATTAATTTTTAAATATTAATTGAAAGTGATTAACATTTTGTTTTTTACTTTATTACAGAATTTTTAAATCATTGAATTTATTGAATGAAAACTAAAAATTGTGAATGGCCTAATGCTTTGATAATAAAATTATTAATATCATATAAATTAGTATAATATATTATATATTATATATATATATTATATATATATATATAATATTTATATATATATATATATATATATAATATATATATATAGTATACTATAAATAACGCGATTAAACGCGCAGTTTCAATTGTATTGATAAAAATACTCCGTGAATGATTCTTCACTTACAGGATTAGATCTCTGCCCTTGCGAACGGTATGCCAAGCGTGTTACACTCGACAACGACAAGCTAAAAAGATATGAAAGATGCTCTATTCAATAGGAAGTAGGACCGCCTAGGGCGGACAGATATAGGTAAACGACACATCGAGATGGAGTATTACCCTTTGTATAATGTAAATACTGCATTAATCGCGTTCAATTTTGTATAGATAAAATAACTCTTGAGTGATTCTTCACTTACCAGATTAGATCCCGGGCCCTCGGAACGGTATGCCAAGCGTTACCACTCGACGACGACAAGCTAAAAAGATACGCGACTTAAAGCTATGAAAGAGTGCTCTATTCAATAGGATAAGGACCGCTATGGCAGGGCGATACCTAGTCCCGCAACATTCCGCTTGCACTTCAGGTCAAAGGTAAACAGGACCCATGTTAAGGAGACCACTTCTAGATCAGGGAGTATAATTTGTATAGATGTAAATACTGCAATAAACCGCAGTTAATTTGTATAGATAAAAAATATTTACCTTGAGTGATTCTTCACTACCAGGATTGATCCCGGCCTTGGATAACGGTATGCAAGCGTGTTTTAACTCGACCAGACAAGCTAAAAAGATAGCGACTTAAACTATGGAAGGTGCTCTATTCAATAGGATAAGGACGCGTATGCAGGACAAGAATACCTAGCCACGCATCTCCGCTGTTTCCCTCGGTCAAAGGTAACTGTAAGGAGACATCTAGTCGGAGTATAATTTCGTATAGATGTAAATAATAGGTTTAAGTCGCGTATCTTTTTAAGCTTGTAGTGGTCGAGTGGTAATCACGCTTGGCATACCGTTCATCGAGGGCCCGGATCTAATGCTGGTAAGTGAAGAATCACTCAGGAAGTAATTTATATATAATTAGAATATATATATATATATATATATATATGATATATATATATAAATATATAATATATATAATATATAATATATATAATATATATATATTTATATATATATATATTATATATTTTCCAGTGTGAGTGTCGGTTTTAGATCAACTTTTCTTTTCTATTAAATAAAGTGAATTCAGTTAAAAATTTGATTTTAAAAACTTCTTTGTGTTCAGCTGAGAAGTTGGAAATAAAAAATTTAGGCCGCTCCACTTCAACCTAAAACAAAGAGCAAATTATAATTAAAACTAAGAACGGAAAATTCAAACGTATTTTCAATTTATTTATGATAAAATAAATGGATTTGTGGTTGTGAAGGAAGAAATTTCTTTGCATTGATTTTCCTGCTTTATTGTTCGTCGAGGAAAATACGTGCTTACAAAACAGTGTAAAGATATAAATACATCTGCATCTAGGCAAATATGAAAACACGAAGGTACACATGAAAAATGCTTTAAGACTTTCATTTTTTGGAAAATTAAACATTGCTAAACAGCTAGACAGCGAGTATAGAAAATCAATACATAATAAGCATAATGAGAATGTTAAGAACAATAGGTATATCTTGAATATTATATTGAATATTTTGTGGAACATTTGAGTTAGCATTGAGAGGGCATAGCAAAACTGAATCCTCAACCACTCCAGGTGTCTTCATAGGGCTAGCGACTCAGTGAGAATGATAATGTCATCAAGGGTTCATCTAGAGAAGGCGATCGTTTTCAAGGGAACTTAGAGAACAATACAGAATGAACTTCTACAAATTATCCTTGGAATATGTCACGAGATAATAAGAGAAATTCATGAAGCTGATTTTCTATCTGTCATTGCAGTTAAACGAGTGATGTTTCCAACATATACCAAATGGTTATCATCTTTAGATACACTGTTAAAGGAAAACCAACAGAAAGTTTTTGGAACTTCATTGCACCAGAAAAGCATGACGATGAAACACTGACTACTTATCTCTTAAAAGAGATCGAAAAGTTGAGTATAAATGACTACAAGGATAAGTTAATATCATAAAGGGCCCGTCTGGTGGGGTTCAGGCTACGATGAGACAAATGTATTTGAAACCTGAATATATACATCATCATGCTCATCAGCTTAATTTAAGATGCTAAATGCTGCATCAGTTAACGGAAATATCCACATTTTTTGTTTGTAGTGCAAGAGAAGTGTGTGGATGTGCTAAAGTTGGAAGTAGGAATGTTAACAGTGAGTGGTGGAATGAAGAGGTGGTGCAAGCGGTTAAAAGCAAAAAAGAGGCGTCGTTGAATGTATAAAAGTCAATGATGAGGTTTCAAAAGAAAGGTGTTTGGAATTATATAAGGAGAAAAAAGGAAGACTAAAAGTGCATATTTTAGTAGGAACGTTTTGGATGGTAGGAATGTGGCTGGTGCAATTTAATCCTTGGTGGTTGTAAATGGACTATGTCTTGAGTTCGCTAGAGTTTTGCATGAGAGTATACTGTTACCTGTGTTAATGAATAGTTCTGAAACTATGGTCTGAAATAGGAGGTATAGATCTAAAGTACAATGTGTTCAGATCGATAATCTTAGGGCGTGTTAGGTGTGAGAATTAGTGATAAAACGAGGAATGAACGCATTAGGGAGTTGTGTGGTGTGAAGAAAGGCGTGAAATGTGAGAAATAATATCAGATTTACATTGAATGGCGCCTGGTCATATGGGAGGATGGATGATAATTAGGTTGGTTAACGGATGTATATGGTGAGTCGTGCTTGCAATCGACTGGCTGGAAGACCAGAAGAAATAAATGGATTGAGCAGTAAAGGAATGCCTGAAGGAGATTCATGAGAGGTTGGTAGAAGCGAGAAGAAAGGTGCATAACAGGAGTGAATATCTGGGTTTTTGTGAGGGGGTTTAGCTGTGGAATTTGCCAGGAAATGACCCACTGGACGAGAAATTCGACCGAACGGTGATGGACTCACTGCTCTAGTTCTCACGTGAAACCCTAGGTGATTTTTCTTGATACTGTAAATAGGGGTTCTCACTTAAGTGGTAATATAAGGGATCTGCTCTTCTAAAACTACTTTTCTGTTCCAGTGTATTGTTTCAATACCATCGCTTGATAATCGGATTAGGAGTTAGATGAAGATATAGATAGTATTTGCTATAATAATATATATATATATCTATTTAATTATTATACTATAATATAATATTATATTATATTAATATAATACATAAATATAATATATAATAATAATATCTAAATATTAATAATATCTATAATCATTTATTAATTATCTTATTATCGTATATATTATATATAGTATACTATAATTATTATTTAATAAAATAATATAAGTAAAGTTATTAATTGATTTTCTTACTCATCATAAAACTAAAGGGGCTCATGGGACATAAACGTATCATTCCGAGATCTTGTCAAAGCAACTTAATAATTGTATAGTTTAAATATGATATAGTAAGAGTGACTCTTATACAATGTAAATATAATATTATAAAATAAATAATAATAATTTAATATAAAATAATAATTATAATATAATTAAAATAAATAATCTATAAATTAATAATAATGAATAATTAATATAAAATAGATCAATAACAATATAATAAATAATAATAATGAATAATTAATTAAATAAATACTAATATAAAATATAAATTATGAAGTAAGCAATAAATATCATATTGGAAATTACTATCCAAGCAAGTTTGACCTGTGGTATGGGCAGCGTCATACTACTCTGAAAAGCTCCCTCCTTTGGTTTATCCTCCTCTGTCTCTTTGCTGTTACTATATTAATTATGTCTAGTTTGTTTCATAATCGCTTAAAGCTCAATATACCTTTTATCTATGAAAACAGGGAGGATACGGCGACCAAAATTGGAAAAAAAAAAATGAACAGTCAATTCTTGGATTTATGGTTGAGGAAGTCGTGATTACTTTGACCATCTTATTTCTCTAAAAAATTTAAGCATTTCTAATTAAAATTAAGATGAAAATCTTTAATAAAAAAATATTAATACACCTATGACCTTCTAGTGGGGAAACAACATCAATATAAATGAAGAATGAAAACAAATACAAAATTGCATGTAATTTTCTACTTAATTCCAATTCAACAATAACTGCTGAAACAATTTAACCTTAATGGATAAAAATCTCGAATTACTGAATTGTTAAATATTTGCGAGAAAATGCTATAGTTAAATATATAGTGTTTGGTTAATAACAAAAAAGATTAATTATTGTTCTGAAACAGTAATGTTATGTTATAGTTTAAATTACTAAGTTAATGTACTAATAAAACTAAAAAAAAAAAGTAATTTAATAAATCTAAAATATAAAGCATGGGAGTCAGATTATTATCAGTAAAAAATAAAATATATAATATATATAATATAATAATAATAATATAATAATATAATAGAAAATATATAATAACTAATAATATAATATAATAATATATATAAATTAAACGATTAAATAATAATATATAATAAATAACATATCATATAAAACACCTGGAAACACTAGAATAATTAATAATAATTAGAATAATGAAATCCTTAATAATAATAATATATTAATAAATATACTCTTGATGGTTATAATGATATAAATCACAATTGCCAGGTCAAATAAATGCTTTGAGTAATGCGTCTTATATATCATTATTCTAGAATTCAAAAGTAAGATTAAGGAAGGCTTAAGTTTTGAAATTATCTCTCCCTTAATCTTTTAATACTCACGTTTTTTTCATGTATTAAAATGATCTAATCTCACAAATTTTCGCAGGACTCTAACTCTATCCTTAGTAGAGAGTACAATTCGAGTAGAGTGGCACCAGATGACGTTTTCTGACACTTCATGTTAAACCTCATGCTACATCTGTGAGATCTTTAGCTGTTGTTACTTCTGAATGCCTCTCGTACTTAATCTTCCGAATTACTATGCTACTGCAGGCTGACGAATAGGAGCGAATATTTCTGCGCGGGGTTAGTGCGCACACACATTGTGAGGAGCAATCTTAAAATAATAGTCTATCAATCACTTCTGTATCAAAACTCCATCTCGCTAGACATCTTCACTCACAACTATCCGATCGTTATTCAGGAAAGCTCACTAATGTTCCCTTTTTTAACGCTACTATAAAACACTTGAACTAAATGCTTAACAAATAAAATGTCTTAAAAAACTCACATCAAATAGTTTGCTAGGTGCGCCTCAATCGAATATGGAGCTATGGTTGTAGAACACTGCGAGCACTACTCCGTTACTCGAGCCAAGCTATCACCCGAGAGTACACTTACTTAGGCTCACATCGTACGCCTTATGATACTAAGAACATACTAGATAGAGATCGTGATGTGCTCTGAGGTTCCTCATGTCGTGTGTTCGTGTGTGATAGGTCGAGTATAGCCCAAAAGGCATATAAAAGGGGGCTGTGAGCCCCTCCTCAGATTACTTAAGACCTTCTTCATATTACGATTTTCCAAGCGCTGCACTCTCTGTAATTGAGTCGGATGCTCTTTTTCTATAGGGTAACCGAATAAAAATTAAAAATTCAGTTGATGGAAACTGGTTCGGTGCCAACGGCGACTGTCGAGTAGCAAAGGTGTCTGCTGAGGGGACGAGCTTATATCTCTCCGGCAGGTATACCTCCAACCTTTTACGTCGCTCCTCGGGTAGAACTAGGGGTAAGCTGATGATCTGTCACATGGTAGTTCCTGTGTTGATTGTGGTAATGTAAAAGGCTATATATATATTTCTGTCTCGCCCTTTGGGGATCTTTCTGCCACTATCTCGTCTCGTGATAACATAATTCCTCAAGTTACTACGGCTTCCAATACTGTTAATCCTACCTCTACTGGTACGGATCCTGCCAGTACTGATCTATCCTATTCACTTGTCTTTTAAATATAATTGAGTATATAATCATTAAGGTTATGAGCGTGTAACAGCGCGGCAACTCACTGAATATTGAGACAAAAAAGCTTACGGGAGTGTAGAGTATGATATCAAATGTTAAAGCAAGATAATAATAATAACCCAAAAATATAATTTCACATAGATATTATTTTCATTCAATAAATACATAAAATAAGAATTTTAATAATCAATCCGTTGCGTCATAAAAATATATCTAATATAGCAAATAATAATATTGAAACCTTGAAAACAGTTAAATCATAAAACCATAATGAATGAATAATAGGTATTAATAATTGAATAAAACAAAAAACAAAAGCTTGCGACATATTAAGATTAAATAGAAAAACTATAAATGATGTCTTATATTCTAATAATATATATATGGTTATAAATTTAATTATGAGTTTCGTATACCCTTCCGACTCATAGATTATTATAATCTTTTGTATATATCTCAGGAACATATCTTTGCAACCAATGTTAAGTCCCTCTTTGTGTTACAAAATGTTTTGAGATATATCAAAAGCAATTCCTCTATATTTGGCGGCAGATGACTGGCAAGACATATGACTAGTGCACATCACTAATGTGCAGTATATTATATAAGCAATTTATACTGAAAATATATATAAGCATTTTTGGCATTCTAGGGTCAACCAGGTAATTTCAGACGTTATAGGTAAATCACAATTAAGATAACGACCAAAGCTGATATATAATATATTTTATTAATATTAATATAATAGTATTATATATAAAATATATATATATATAAATATAATTAATGATATATATATTAAATTATTATTAATGATATATTATTAATATATTAATTAATTTAATTATTATATTATATATAATATATAGTAATATACTATATATATATAATATTATATTAATATATCTCACTATATATATATCTAATAAACTAAATATCTATATATAATATTCTATATAATATATATTACTTATATATATCTTAATATATATACTATTATATTATATAATATATATTAAATATAATTATATCAATCAGAATAAATTATGTATATAAAGATATTAGTAATAATATATATATTTATATATATTATAATATATATATATATATTATTAATTATATTTACAATTTAAATTATATATATATAGGTATTATAGTAATATATAAATATAATTAGTAATTATAATAATATTAATTACTAATACTAATATAATTATTGATTATCATATTAATATTTTTATTAATAATGCTATATCCTTACAATAACTTGAACTACGTTCATTTTAATTCATATTTCCATTGGCGTAAGTAAGAGTGCTTATAGTAATAATATATATTATAATTATATATATACGAAAATTAGATAATAATAATATAAATAACAGGATATACTTTAGAAAAATAATATTAATAAACGCTGAGTCAAATTTGGTATAATAGTATGGGTATTATTTATCTCAATCCACGTGATGATACGCGCCGATTGATTACTGAGTGATATGATAACTTATATATATAGCATATATAACTATTCGTTTATATATATATAAAAATTGCTATAATAACATCACATATAATATTAATACTACTATTATATATCAATATAGAGTTCACTTTTTAAATGGTATAAATATTATATAATAACGTATATAATATACTAGAATATACGCCTATATCACTCACACTATACTCTCCATGTTCAAGATTTAGAGGCCGTCGCAATAACATTATATATCAGCGATATATAATATTATATATATATATATATAATCAAATCAAGTTATATTCAGCTACATTAATATATTTACACTGATATTATTGTTTCCACTGAGACCTCCATTTTGTCAGTCCATAGTAATCGCATTATTTACGTATATATAAATCTGGTATATAAATACATAGCTATACGATAGTTGAAACTGTAAATTAAGGCTTACCGATCACCACCATTTAATATTAAAGATATATTACATTAATTATTATTATCATATATTATCACTTCAATTATATTTTTATTATTTATACAACATACAGTATTATATATTCATATAATATTTTTATATATATAAATATGAGTTATTACCTCAAATCACTACTCACATTAGATCTATTTGAAATCATATCACAATGTATTTTCTCATTCTTGACAGGGGCATCCTCAACTATAACTTGCACTATTTTGTATCTATATATGGTAATATCTCAAAAAGCAATTTGAATATATTATATTTATAATAACAATTATATATTAAAGTATATAAAATTTTGTTATAATGTAGAATTTATTCTTTGTCCTGATTATATGTCTGTATGGGGTGATAAATATATTATTATTATCATAGTATATTTGTTTATATTAAGTTTTTAATTATTATTCTCCTCTATTAAATAACATATTATATAATATATTAACTATTACATTATAATATATAATATTTCAGCTACACTAAATAATATTACTAATAATTTTTCGATTTTACACGATGTAACATATGTATATGGGCAAAAGAGCAGTGGTTGAGACTGCTGGGAATCCTTTTCTAAACACCCTTCGATGCGTCTCTCGACTTCCATTTCGTCACACGCAGCCAAAATTGTTTCGAGAATTTGGCCAGCGCAGATTTGCTTTGTGAAAAACTGTCGGAAAGCTCTTTTTTCCCCCAGTTTGGTATAAGAATGCGCTAGAATTATTTGTTACCCAACGGTGAGCATATAGTCGATTAGTTGTTTATCATAAATAAATAATATCCATTCTTACTATATATTCTGTAATATATTAAATTTTCGGAATTATTAGTATTTAGGTTCTCTAAGATAAACTTTTTTTTTATACTGAACTTTGTTGCTTGTCATCCCTTTTAATCTTAAATTATTGTAATATTTGTTGGGCGGTTTCGCAGTACTCAGTTACAATGAGAGTCAGAAATTGGATCTTCACCA
>JABUQX010047121.1:15000-17259 GCA_015478945.1 Trachelipus rathkii
TTCTGATTACTATGTAGGTACATTCTTGTCATCGTCTATATGACATGTATACACTTCATTACCGCGCGTGCGGCCGAAATGTCTGCTCTTATTCCCAACGCAAAGTTCAGCTCCGTTCTGATCCACCGCCTTTGTCACTTGGTTGCCAATGTTGATATTTTTCCGGAGTCGACTATCGGACAAGCGTGAGTTGACTTCTCGACTTAAAGAGTGGGTTAATAACTGATGTTTATCGGTTGTCCTGGTACCTACCGTCGAGACACCGATTCTTTCAGCGTATCCCCACAGGTAATCACTCCAGCTATGATTTAAGGTCCGGCTTGATCTAGGCAGGCCACCGGTATAGACGCATATCTCTATCACCTATCCCGGGAGTGTGTTACGTCTAGATGATGTTGCACAGCCCTTGCTATATTTTGCTGGCGCATCCTTTCATGCTGTGGTCAGTACAAAATTTTGACGTGTCCTGTAATGGTTACGTCACGAGGAAGGTCCTGACAAATAGGTAGTTGTCAGAAATCTCTGATTTCTTATTTCGCGAATCTACCGGTTTCTATGGGTCAAATGTCCGGCACCGTCATCAAAGTATATTATCTCACGCAGTGTCACAACTCACACATTTTTGGCAGTTAAACGTAGCCTCGGTGCGCGCTGCGTGAGGTGATATGCGTGTGTTTTCCCGGCTCCAGTACCGGATTCAATTCCCACCCATAATTCGTTTGCCAAATAAAATTGGTAAACCTGGCCTCTATCACGCTCACAAAAATACTGGAGCCTGCGTCCGTAGCAAGTTTATTGTCAAACATGAACACATTTGGACTACGAAACTACAACCAACGTCCGGGATCGCCGGGATGGCCAGACCGTCCGACAATGTGGCTCTGTAATGCAAAAATGCCTGTACATATGTTAGAATGCATCCTACCGTTCCTCGTCGGCCCGTAAGTAGGTGTTGGGCTGTCGTCCGTCGTGTATAACATAGAAACGTCAAAACTCCATGTCAATGGTACGGGTGGGAGGTTGACTTGGGTGGCGAGATGGTGAGTTGGTCGATCCTTATTCTTGAAAACCTGTGTACAATCTGTACATTATAGTGGAATGCTGTTCCAAACGATCTGGATATCTCCGTATATACACCTCCGTAGCTCTGTGGGCATTCTTGTCTTCAAGAATAAACGCCCTTCAACCATATTCCGTCAGTTCCGGTGTATACATATCTATCTAGGCACTAGTTACAAGTTAAATAGCTATAGATTAAATAAGCTGTGCTTAAGACACCACGATTATACATTCGTAAGTGCTCCGCTGACTTGTTGTACGATTATTACTTGAATTACGATCCCCAACAGAGTAAGTGTGTCATTATTAACGTTTCGAAATCATAATTTAGCTTGGCTGACCAAATAGCTTAGCACAACTGTCATATTGAAAATATCTACAACATTAAATGTGATATGCCCTTCATGGAGGATTTATACTGCGTTTCTACCCCCATTTCAGCCTTTACCTAATGTATTACACTCTTCCCACGAGGATTTGCCAGGAAAACAACGTTTGGATCTGGATATGACTGGCTCAATTGAAACATACATAATTTCTGCCATAGGAATGCAATTTCAGGCATCGAAAACTACGACGCGTTATTGGAAAATTCCGCAGGTTCATGAGAAATTCCATACTTTGTGCATTACGCCGCATTAACCTATAATGATTAGCAAAAAATAACTCTCCGATTTATTAAGACATCTTTAATTCCAACAAATTTTAATAATAATAATGCCATCATTACGGAAAGGATTCCCTTGTTGCATTCCATGCCTAATATATTAATATATATCAATAATCCACGCACCGTAGAGAGCCTCACCGGCGTGCCAAATACGTATCTACCGCTCATCTCATAGATCTATAATAACTCAAACCTCACCCGTGTTATATATTCTTATAACTATATATATATTATATTTATTATATTATATATTATATAATACTTATAATCATATATTAGATTTTAAATAACTATATAATATATATATAATGTATATATATACTATATTATATATATATTATACTTAATATAAGCTATATTATATATATATCTATTTATGTATATATCTGTCATATATCATATTGTATATATTAATTAATTTCGGCATCGATCTACTAGTATTTATCATTATAATAATAGTTATATATTATATATATATATATTATAATATATACTAGAGTATATATATCTTAATATTTATTTTAAGCTCA
>JABUQX010047122.1:0-24283 GCA_015478945.1 Trachelipus rathkii
CAGATAGAGAGATAGAGAGATAGAGAGATAGAGAGATAGAGAGATAGAGAGATAGAGAGATAGAGAGATAGAGAGATAGAGAGATAGAGAGATAGAGAGATAGAGAGAATGTTTAGTATATGTATTTTTCCTATTTAGATTTAAGTTGGTATACCTGCTTTTATTTTCAACTGTGACTTCCAACTTATTGATTACTGTTTACGAATTTAAACAAATTCGTCTTCACTAATTGAGAAAGCCAGGAACAAAAAACAAAGTAATAGATTTTCTAGAATATAATTTACGATATAATAATAAATAAAGTTTCAAACCTTTAATTTTCTGTTTCAATACTTATTCATAAATCCTAACTAATTTATACACCCTGACAGCTAATTGATTTACAAAGCCCTAGCTACCTAACTAAATACTTATTAACCAATAAATTATTAAAATTCGTCACACATCTGTTGTTTCTTAATCCTTGTCACGTGATTGTCTCGTTTCAAGATGCCACTGGTAACTACTTTTCAATCCCTTCGAAGATAATAGTCTAATGGGAGAAAAGAACAAGCATTAAACCTGATGCACTGAAATTGTTAATTTTCCTTGATCATTAAACGAATAGTTATTTAAACCGTTACTTTTTAGAATCGTTAATGAGCACTGTTTAACTTTTTTACTTTGAAGTCACAAACTCAAGAGTTAAATTCTTATAAAATATCTTAGTTTATTTTTGCACTATGCTCCACTTCTGAGCCACAATTTAAACTTTGAATGCAATTTCAGCAATAATGTCAAACTTTGATATATAAAATACAACTGGGTACTTACAGGTTATCCTTGGTAAACTGCCTTCGAAACCTTAATTAATACCTGAGTCAACTGCTACTTAATCCTTATTTAAGCCGAAGTTAAATACCATTTCGGCTTTTATGCACAAGTGAGGAGATACTTGTTTATGGCTTCCTGTTTACTTGTTGAACCTTTTGACCGCTTAATTCCTGGTTCGATATTCTTTATTGATAAATCCGGTGAAACTAAAGAAGTTACCCGCATGATATCTCGAAAACTAAGATAGGTACAAGAAGAACAACTGATAACAAAATATAATTTTTTATGGAATCAGCGTATGAAATTTGTATGGAAAATGCAAAAAAAAATTTGCTTTTTTTTATTTTATTTTTATATTTCCAAAACTACGATAGGTACAAGTAAACTAATAACATATTTAGAATCAGCGTATGAAATATGTATTAAAAAAGAATTTTTTTTTTAACTAAAAAAATACCCCAGGGTAAACCGCAAAGATGCCAAAGAGCGGGTCTCTCGGCCTCCTGGGGGACGACGGGGTAGGAACTATTTCCCCCCCTCCGGGGAGGGTCTCCGGAACCCCCGCTCTTTGGTATTTGGGTGTCGCGGGGGTTCCTCCACCCCTCCCCTACGGGGTATGGAAAACGTCCCCCCCTCTGTCCCACCGTCGGCTCGAGCCCCCTAAAAGAATTTTAAACGCTGATTTCATATACGTTATTAGTTTTCTTCTACCTATCGTAGTTTTGGAGATATAAAAAAAATAAAAAAAAAAAGTAAAAATTTTTTTTTGCATTTTCCATACAAATTTCATACGCTGATTCCATATATGTTATCAGTTTTCTTGTACCTATCTTAGTTTTCGAGATATCATGCGGGTAACTTCTTTAGTTTGGCCATAAATCCTTCCTTGCTCTGAGTACAATTTACACATCCAAGCACCAAGCTTGATTATTAAATTCAATCGGTTCCCGGTCCAGAGTTTGTCATTCCAAAATCAAGTCTGTCCCAAAACTAGGCTCGTCCCAAGACTAGGTCCCGTAATCTTACGGGATTTCTTCTTTCTCCTTATATACATACCTTCCTTGTTCCTACATCCTGCGTATGAGAGGCTTAGTCGTTCTGAGATATATTAACCATCTACTCTCTTCAATGTCAATTCTTTAGCTCCTTGGCTCAGATAATTCCTTTAGTTGGTTTTCCCTTTTCCAACAATATATATATATATATATATATATATATATTATATATATATATATATATATATATATATATATATATATATATATTATATATATATAATATATAACTATATATATATATTTTATATATTATATATATAATATTATATATAATATATATATATATATATATTTATATATATATATATATTATTATATATATATATAATATATATATATATATTATAATATAATATATATATATATATACTATATATATAATATTATATATATATATATATTATATATATATATATATTATATTCATGCGTGGTTTTACGGGGGGAAGCACAGGAGACCGGGCCCCTCCTATAAAAACATAAAAGCAACTAATGCTAATAAAATATTCCAAATTACTTTTATTACTATTAAAACTAATGTTTTACAATGTATACAAGACCTAAGTTTTACATTAGGATCATTTATTCCCTTGCGAACATATTTTTCATAAGGATCATGTGACTGGAGGAATTCGATTTGTGCCTCCAGAACAGCATAATTTATAATGGCTTTTCAAAAACACTGGTTGTCATGGCAACGTTAAAGAAACCTTATTCTTATTTTGTCTATTTTGAGGATTTTTCCACAAAGCCTCCTCTCGAATTGACTTGAACACGACATAAAATAACTCCTCCCAAATTTGGCAAAACTCTAACTCATCAATGAGTTGCCCTTTGCAATTAATATGTGAAACAAAATAAAGAAAACTCATTTTTTTTAAATTAAATAAAAAAACTTATTTTTATATATATATATATTAATATTATATATATATATAATATATATATATATATATATTCTATAATATATATATATATATATATATATAATATATATATATATATATATAATATTATATATATATTTAGACGGAGAGAGAGAGAGAGAGAGAGAGAGAGAGAGAGAGAGAGAAGAGGAGAGGAGAGAGAGAGAGAGAGGAGAGACGAGAGAGAAGAGAAGAGGGAGAGTTATACTAAAAAATTTACATATTTTTGTTAATAATTTTGTTATAATTTTTGAAATTTTTGGCTCTAAATTTTGGTTATTATACAAATCTTGGTGAAATCCTAAAATTGCCGAAAAATCGATAATATTTCAAATTGGGCATCCGATTTTTCATTGATTGGAAGTGAGGAGTGATTCTTAGATTATAACCATAGGTGAATGTATTGGTGTTGTTAATCGTTAATGTTTGTGCAAATATGAAAAATGAATACTGAAAAGAAAATGATTTACGTGGTATATATATATATATATATATATATATATATATTATATATAATATTATATATATATATATATATAATATATATATATACTATATATATATATATATATATATATATATATATATATATTTTGAAGTGCCTCCCCATGTTTTCGGTTCACGAGCCGCCATTGATATATATATATATATATATATATATATATATATATATATATATATATATATATATATATATATATTATATATATATATATATATAATATATATATATATATATATATATATATATATATATATATATATATATATATATATATATTCCAAAGTCTGGGGGCAATTCATATAGAGACTTCAGAACACCAATACTGGCAGCAGAGCAAATAATAAATGGAAATAGAGAAATAATTAAATAATTAGTGATAAAAAAATGTGTAACTGAAAATAGTAACTCACGTAAAACAGAAAGAGTGCAAGGTAAGCACGGTCTGGGCCCACAGAGACCGTATTCCGTTGCAATAACGAAGAAGCTCTCCCTTCGCTCAAGGAAAAGATTAAATGGATGCAACATAAAATAGGAAAAGGATCTTCATTAAGGTGTGCCTCAGCCACAAGTCAAGTACATGCAATTATAAACATAAAAAGAGATTAAGCACAGCAAAGCAATAAAGCAGGGGATAATAATCAGTAGATTAAAGAAAGTTAAATTACCTTAAATCATAATTTATACATCTTATCTTTGCCTTGAATAATTAAATAAGTAACAAGATGTTTTTAAGGTATGTAAAATATAATAATTGCTTTTTTTTTATAAACTTTAATTTGTAAGATATCCCTATATAAATTTCATCATTCATACAACCATAAAAAATAGAAATAATTAAACTATTCCCAAATGACTTTTAACCACAGTGCACTGACACTCACTCCAAAACTTTCCCCATTAATTCCCTTAATAAATATAATAATTAATAACTAGTTTCAACAATTTAATATATAACTAATTTAATAAAATATATAATTTCTTGTCTATCAACAAAAAATAGTATTGAATACACTGTATTTTACTTAATTAAATGGCGTAGTTAATATAATATAATTACGTTTTTCTTTTTTATAGTAACGAAAGTATTAATGCAACACTCTGTAGTATTAATTTAGTTTACGTTCCTTTCACGGACATAGCACTATTAAACCAGTTTAAATAATTTTCAAAATCTTTAACACTACTGGTTATGTAAGTTTCTTTGTACACAAATGTCTTTCTTTTAGTTCATTGTGTTAATAGTTTTATAATCTTATTTCAATGTAATACAGTACCAAACCAGATGAAGGCACTCCTACTAATTGAAAGTAATCCTGCACTAGTTCTGAACCAGTTCTAAACAAGATCCATTGAAAGTATTCACAGAATAGTCCAAAGTAGTCCTAAACTAGCTCCAAACTAGTTCCAAACTAGTTCCAAACTAGTTGACCTATAAAAATTTACATTGCTAAATACTAGAATTTTACTTGTGAAAGGTTACATTTCATATATATATATATATATATATATATATAATTATATACTACTTATATATATATATATAATATATAATACTATATATATAATAAATATAAATATATATATAAATAAATAATATATTTATATATTTATATATTATATATATATATATATATATATATATATATATATATATATATATATATATATATATATATATATTTAATAAAGAAATATAAAAAATAAAAATATATATATATATATATATATTATATATATATATATAAATATAAATATATATATTATATATATATATAATATAATATATATTATATAATTAATTAATTAAAGCATTAACGAATATTAAAGTTAACATATCCCCTAGAAGGCCATATAGTGAAGTACCCCCAGATAATTCCAGAGGCCATATAGAAGATTTTCATAAAATTCAATATAGAGGAGCAACTCGGGCTCAATAGAAGAGAACTATAAAATATAAATTCTATTAAGTTTTATAATTATCAACATTTATTTAATCTTACAATTATACACGCAATCTATTGCTTACGTTATCTGAACAAAGAATGATTAATATATCCGTGATTTACTATTGTTGTTGATCATCAGTCAAAGAATCATAAAAATTAGAGGTTCTGTAATAAAAAGGAAGAAGGTGGTAGAGTTTTTTTATTACATTATCCCCCCACCCGTCATAACATGACGGAAAAATAGGTGGCCCCAGGGTGGGGGGATTTTTTTTATTGCGAATTGAATTTTAGAACGTCAACCATCACCAATGTTAATAGATTATAAAAAAAAGGATGACTGCGTATGTAAGCTGTCACATACACGTCTACTAATTATAAATATTTTAATTAAAAAATTTCAACCATCACCAATGTTAGTGATATTGGTAGAACTGTACAACTGCTCATGGGAGCTTCACATGAACAATTACTCCAATTTAAACCCATTAGAGAGATCAAATATCTTTCAACACGTTGGGATGACTAGGTTCCACTCCTCTTCACTCTCTCTCCTTTTAAAAAGTCTTTTGTGTGTTTTGGCCATTTACTATGAAATGGCTTTAGATAAGTATAATGATATCCCCTCAAACAAGATAAAAAGTGTAAATCCTTACTTTTTGAAGTTCCGAAATATAATGGATGGTTCCTACCACTATACATTAATATCTCCTTTTCAGGATATAGATCAATAAATACTTGTACCAAGAGTGGTATTGGAGGTTTATCCGAATTCTCGATTTGCCTCAATAGTTCTAAAACTTGGACTCCGATTTCACCCTCAGTTGGCAAGTTATATTTGGTTCGGTTATTTATTAATTCGGTTACCAATTTATGTCGTAACGAAATGGGATCAATCACACTACGTGCACATTTAGACAAACATTCGAATAAAGAATTGTATATATCCATTGGTAGTGTACCAAAAAATCCATTTGGAAATCCATGTACATAGTCGTTGTTTTCATCATCGTTTAATGGATAAAGCATTCCCATATCAAATTTAGGTGAATCAGATTTCAGGTTATCAGGTTTTTCCTGAATTTTTCCTGGAGGTGCTTTATCAACATTTTTAATTGGAGGCTTTGAATGGAATATAGCAGTTGAGGAACTTGAAGGAGATATAGTATTAGTACTGTTCGGTTGTATAGTATGTAGAGAAATATAGGGCATAGAGAGAACGTTCAATACTTGACTAGATGTGGAAGACTTAGAGGGTTGAGAAGAGAAAGTAGAAAGTTTTGGACAATCCGATTGAATTTTATTCACAGTTTTTAGAGGAGCCGGATGGATCTTTATAGAATTGGGAGGATCAGGATCATGTTTGGTCATATAATTTGGAGGATCTCGTTGGATCATAGTGGACGAAAGAGAAGGCGTCGAAGAAGAAATAGAAGAAGGATTTGACATATTAATTTGAATATTATTTGTAGAATTTAGGGAATCTGTATGGATTTTTAAAACCTTTGGAGGATCTCGTTGGATCACTGAAGTTGGAAGATCACAGTGGATCTTTAAGCTATTTAAAGTATCACTGCTCCTAGTTTCCAGGTTCAGGTTAGTATCATTAGTAATATTAGAGGATGGAGGTGGATTAATTTCGGTGTTATGAGTTGGAGAGGTGTCTGATTTAATGACAGCTAAGTTAGTACTCTCCTGTGTATTAACTAATTCCTTCTGTGCCACATTATTATTTTTAGGTGATGTTTTCTTTTCTTCATTAGATAATTGTGATTGAGAAGCTTCTGAAGATGGATCACATAATAAGGAATTTTTTTCATTTTTTATTGAGTGGGATGTACTTTTAGATATCCATTGTGGACATTCAAGTCCAAGATGCTTTCCTTTACAAATATCAAGTCCAAGATGCTTTCCTTTACAAATAGGACATTCGTCATTGTCATTGGATTGAGCTTTGTGTTTTCTTTTTTGACAGTTATTGATGATGTGCCCTTTTTCTTTGCAGTGAAGACACTTATTTTGCTGTACGTAACATTCATTTTGCAGATGTCCACGTTTTCCACAAAAGCGACAATAGGGACGAGATTTACATATTCGGATGTCATGGCCAAACTTTTTACAATAGGTGCATTTAAGGTGTTTATCACCATCACCTCTAGACCATAGTGAATGTGGAGGTCTTTGTGGTGTAGTAGGCACGTTATTGTAATGTTCATTTTTAGTAAAAGTATTAGTATGGTTAGGGTTAGTAGATGGGAGAATCTCCTGCTGAGCTGTCAGCAGGAGTAAAGCATTCATTAGCTGTGCAAGTACTTGTAGTATCTGCTGATTTTGTTGTTGTATTTGCATCATTATTTTAGTATTATTAGTATAGGATGGGGATGGAATGGGTGCATGTTTGTACTTTTGATTTATATAACATTGGTCATTCAGTGGGGAATGAATTACCTGCGGTGGTTTGAACCCAGAGGGTGGCGTTGACGGAATTTGAGGCTGAAAATTGTAAATGGCATAAGGGATTGAAGATAGTGGAGTATTCATTCCAGATGAAGTCAAATATAATGAAGGTTGGTGGTGATATGATATGGTGGGCGGAACCTTCATATTATGACATGTCGCATATACAGGTGGTGACACTGAGATCATGGAAAGGGGTGCGTTATTACAAATAGTATTCAACGAAGGTGTGGTCTCTGCCATAATGTTGTACTATTGCAATAAGAAGAATTGAAGAGGAATGAAAAAAAATTCAATAGAAAATGACTGGAAAAGAGTAGCGGTGTGAGCAAAATGTAGCATCAGAGCAACTACGCTCTGCTACCAATGTAATGTTCCAAAGTCTGGGGGCAATTCATATAGAGACTTCAGAACACCAATACTGGCAGCAGAGCAAATAATTAAATGGAAATAGAGAAATAATTAAATAATTAGTGATAAAAAAATGTGTAACTGAAAATAGTAACTCACGTAAAACAGAAAGAGTGCAGAGTAAGCACGGTCTGGGCCCACAGAGACCGTATTCCGTTGCAATAACGAAGAAGCTCTCCCTTCGCTCAAGGAAAAGATTAAATGGATGCAACATAAAATAGGAAAAGGATCTTCATTAAGGTGTGCCTCAGCCACAAGTCAAGTACATGCAATTATAAACATAAAAAGAGATTAAGCACAGCAAAGCAATAAAGCAGGGGATAATAATCAGTAGATTAAAGAAAGTTAAATTCCCTTAAATCATAATTTATACATCTTATCTTTGCCTTGAATAATTAAATAAGTAACAAGATGTTTTTAAGGTATGTAAAATATAATAATTGTTTTTTTTAATAAACTTTAATTTGTAAGATATCCCTATATAAATTTCTTCATTCATACAACCATAAAAAATAGAAATAATTAAACTATTCCCAAATGACTTTTAACCACAGTGCACTGACACTCACTCCAAAACTTTCCCCATTAATTCCCTTAATAAATATAATAATTAATAACTAGTTTCAACAATTTAATATATAACTAATTTAATAAAATATATAATTTCTTGTCTATCAACAAAAAAATAGTATTGAATACACTGTATTTTACTTAATTAAATGGCGTAGTTAATATAATATAATTACGTTTTTCTTTTTTATAGTAACGAAAGTATTAATGCAACACTCTGTAGTATTAATTTAGTATACCTTCCTTTCACGGACATAGCACTATTAAACCAGTTTAAATAATTTTCAATATCTTTAACACTACTGGTTATGTAAGTTTCTTTGTACACAAATGTCTTTCTTTTTAGTTATCATTGTGTTAAGTAGTTTTATATATCTGGACGGGGGAGCGAGACGGGTGGGAAGGGCGGTGGGATCGGGACGGGGGAAGAAACAGAGTCGGAGGCACACAGCCAGGAAAGGGGGGGCGGAGATGTGACCCGGCAAAACCGCAAAAGGCGCAGAGTGATGTATTCAATTGTAATACAGTACCAAACCAGCGATGAAGGCACTCTGCTAATTGCAAAGTAATCGGCTGCACTAGTTTCTGAACCAGTTCTAAGCAAGATCATTGGCAAGTATTTCACAGAATAGTCCAAAGTCAGTCCTAAACTAGTCCAACACTAGTTCAAACTAGTTCCAAACTCAGTTGGAACCTATAAAAAATTCTACCATGCTAATGATACGTAGATTTACTTGTGAAAGTTACATTCATATAATATACTATATATATATATATATAATATATACTATATATAGTATAATATATAGTATATATATAATATATATTTAATATATATATATATATATTTATATATATTATATATAGTAATATAGTATATATTATATACTATATTATATATATACTATATTAATATATTAGAAAATATATATTAAAAAAATGATTTTTAAAAGTTTAATAAATAGTAAAGTGTAATGATTAGGTAGATTCTTTAAAAATAAGTACTTTTTTTTATAATATTTTTATAATATATAGAATTTTAACTATTATTTAATTAAAAATATCAGATTTTTTTTTTTTTATAATATTTTTATAAATTAGTATTTTAGTGTTCTATGCTTTAAACTTAGTGTTCGGTTTACGGGAATGAATAGAGAGTAAGTATTCTGCTCTGCGGTACTCAGAGTGGCCGTATATCATCGACACGGGCGTTAAAGGGGGATATGCCCTGAGTCTCGTGTGTTAAAGGAATTTATTTTTTAGCGACCTAACTATATATCTTAGTGCTTTGTCATGTAGGTGGTGTCGAATACAGTGACTCCAAGAAAGCTTTAAACCCGGCCAACTCGGTGTGATCAGATTAACCGAACAATTTTAAGGGCCGCCGGGAATTCTCCGGGGAAACGCTCTAGTGGGTAAGGTTTTATCTCTTGGGTTTATCCGAAACAGAGTGGACTGGGTGCAGAGAGGGGGCGGGTGGCGACGGAGGATGCTGATATAACCGAACCGTGCTCGGGGGGGGATGGTGCCGGGACGACTGACGCCCTGCCCGGGAGGCATCCAGCTGGGCGTGTTCCCCTCGGACCATCCCCAAGATGATGCCCGGGCGAGGGCTGTCGCAGGGAGTTGGTGAGTCTGTGGTGGGAGCGGGGTGTGAGCTGGCCCCAAATCTGATTAGAGGGGGGGTGAGGGTGGAATGGTGTTCGACGTGCTAAAAACGTGGGCGAGTCATAGGAAAGTCTGACGGTGCGTCCCAGGGGTGCTCGACGGTGTGCTTACGGCGTAAGAATTTGCCCTGCACCGCGCCAAGTTGCCTGGAGACGGGCCGGAGGCGTGATAGGCTCACCTCAGGCTTGGCGGGTGGGTGATCGGGGCGTAAAAATGGACGGTAGGCGGAGAAAAGCGGGGTTTCATAGACAGGGTCCCTGCCGGGACAGTGTCCGCGGGGTTGAAAATGAGTGTTGCAGGGGAGAAGGTGAGAGATGAAGGGTAAGGCAGGCTCTGGAATCAAACCGGGTTATCGGGAAGGCGGTCGGGGTTTAGTAAATGATTAAGTAAGTGTAAAATTTCTGCACCCGGCTTGTATCTTTTTCTCATTTAACACAGATTTCTTTGTCGCTCCCTTAAATAAAAGTCTGCCGGTTTAATACTACTGGCCTCTTTTCTTCTTTATCTCTACACTCCTTTCAATAAATCACCTTATTTCTTCGTACAGTTAGAAAATTCCTTCATTATATTAACTCGGAATTTGGCTTCGTTGCCATCCTCACTCAAAGGATAAAACGAATTCTTCTAGAAAACCACAATAAAAACTATCGCTAAAAAAAATCACAGTTTAAATTAAAATTAAACACCACCAAAAAAAACACTGATTCTAATATTGTCAGAGTTGGCCTCTTAAAATATTACCTCAAATTGTTTTCTTAGTTTAAATTTCTACTTAAAAAAAAAAAACACAAGCTGCTTAGCTTCTTGAATGAGTCTGGTTTTTAAATTTTATAAAAAGAGCACTTCTTAATTATAAAAACACAAGACACTTTTTAGTCTCGTTCGACTGGCTTGCTAAAAAAAAAAGAACTGTTAGGTCTCATCATAAAAAAAAAACCTTTTGTTATTCTTAAATTAAGATAAAATAATAAACGCTTCGATCTGTTTATATATATATTATATATATCTCGTATATGATATATATAGATATAAATTAGAGAAATACAAAATTATAAAATATATATTATATTATAATTAATTATATTATATTATAATAGATATAATATTAATTAATTTTTATAATAGATTATATATTTTATATATATAATATATTATAAATATATATGATATTATATATATTATTATATAGTATATCATAGCAGTATTATTATATATTGTATATTATATAATATATACCTATATATTTTATATATTAACCCGCTACTTTCTATATACGCACCTTTATAATTATATCTCGTATAGAATAATAACGTATACTACTGACTTCCTGGAGCGCTACGCTAAAGCGCGAACAAAATTTTCTAAACTGGAAAGAAAAAGTAATAATAATTATGCACTCGCGAGAGAGAGCCAAAATATTCTAACGATATTATATTATTTACGATCACTTAATATCAATCTTTAACCCTTATCTTTACTTTCTTTTTCGCTACGGCGTACCTTCAAGCGGTGCGCTATAAAACTTATGTACGCGTGTGCGTATGTGGTGTGTGTGTGTGTCCTTGTGCGGAATTTCGTTAGGCCGTCAGCTGGCCTACGTTTTCACATTTGCATTGCAATTCTCTCTTTCTTCCCTTCCTTTCCTTCATTCTATATATATATATATCAGTATATAGATAATATATTATAATATATATATATATATATATTATCTATATATATATATATTAATACAAACAATATATAGATAATATATATATATATATAAATATAATATATATATATAATAAATATATTTATATATATATATATATATATATATTATATATATATTTAGTAAAATGAGTAAAGGAGAAAAAGAAATTAGGGAATGTTAATTAAGAGAAGAGATATTTGAGAAAAGGGAAAATACTAAAAGTATTTATGCGGGAAATATAATGTTTCATTGGGATCTTTGTATATATATCTCTTATCTAATATTTGTTTATCTGTGTGTGACCAAGATGTTATTAAACTTACGACGAAATTTATTTGTTTGCAACCTTACTCGTATTATTTTGGGCTTTCCTTTGCTCTCTCAAATAAAAATTTAGCACTGATGACAGTATGACACATATTTTATCAAAACCCATAAAAAAATAAAACACACATTAAGAATAGTATCAAAGTACACTTTAAGTTGGTAGGGTGGCTCCATATCCACTAAACTTTTTAAGTTTTGAACAAGTTTCTGCCTGTTAAAACATACTTATGCATGTTATAGAACAAATTTCTTCATGCCAAAATAATAATTTTATAACTTATGCACGAATTAAAAGTTTCCATAATAATAATAATAGTAAACTTTTTAGATAATTATATTTTCTTATTAGTTTTGCCGCAACCTTTATAATGACTGTTATAAATTCTGGGAAAGGGGAAAAAGGGGATAGAATTTTTTCTTCTATTTTGTGCGTTAGGACTTTTTCCTCACGGCTGGTTTCTGGTTTGATTCGTTACGATGAACTTTCTCCCTCTAAGCTGCTGGTTTTCTCTGACGGCGAGAACTTTCATCTCTAAGGCTGGCTGGGTGAAAAACTTTTCCCTAAAAATTTTAAAAAAAACTATTATGTTTAATTAAAAATTTCTTTTACTTGTATAGCCGTTTGGCTGCATGTTCCATTTTAAGGTCTTCTTTATGTGTAAAGGTTGTCGGTTGTTGTATGAGCCCTGCTACCGCTATGTCTGCTGTCGCTTACTGATAGTTCCGATGCTCGAGATCCAATGGCTGAGGATGATTCAATTCTAGGCATCTAGGCGCCAGTTGTGGTGTGTTTCTTCCTGTTGGCCAATTTGCTACTCGGCGATCTACCACTTGTGTTTAAGGATTTCTATGAATAAAAGTTACTGCCTTCTTATTCTTTATTTATTGGAACATCTTTAAGTCCTCGGAAACATAAATTCTAAACAACAAACTCTCCCAACAACCTGCTATAAAACAGATAATTCGAAAAATATGTGGAATGTCTCAATAATATACATTTATGTGAATTAACTAAATTACAACACAATATTTACCGTGAGTTATAAATATATAAATATTCCAAAAGTTTACAAAAGTAAGTAGTATTATAATATAATTATTAATAGTTAATATAATAAAAGTTATATATAACTAAAAATATCCACTCTCCCAGTCAATCCATTATAATTATTAATAAGAATAATTTAAATTGTAATATATTAAAAAATTCAGATAACTAATTTATATGTATTATAAAGATGAATAAAAATATAGAAGTTTTTCACTCATAATTTTTTTCACTTATAAAAATAAAACTCAATTAAATTTGGATTATGATCTAAATAAATGTTACTAATTTAAAATGTATTAAATTAAAACATTCTTGGTGAAGCCTTACACTATTTTTCAGTAAAAATTGTCTTTATGAAGCCATGGAAAATGATTGATACTAAAATTAATTCATAAATATAATGCCTTTTGTTATTTTAGTATTTTTGAAGGGAAAAAAGATACATTATAATAAAAATACGTAAAATTGTAAAAAGGGTGTATAATACAACTATTATATATTATATTAATTATAAATAATATATATATATATAATAATATTATATATTATATATTTGATTTAATATATATTATATATTATATATAGTATAATATATATATATTAATAATATACTATATAGTTAATGTATAATATATTACATATAATATTTTTATATAGATACACAAGGGTTTGGGTAGGTGAAACGCATTTCTTGGAAGGAATATATTTTCCTTCATATGCTGGATCGCATTTCTTTCTCTAAACTTTTCACCTCTATCTTTCGTATCCATTTATAAGATTAACAGATCAACTGCTTGGCCCAACTTTAGCAAGACTAATGCCAGAGCTTTGACTAGGATTGTGTGAGCTAACCTCGATGTTTCCCATCGTGAGGGAGCAAAGAATGCAAGGGGGAATTTTGTTATGCATAGCTAACACGGATTGTTTTGTACAGAAAACGTTCGAGAACGAAATATTTTGTTTTTTCAAGAAAAGGCTGGCAAAACAAGGTTACCATCTTGTGATAGAGGATTAAAGAGTTTTGAGTCTTAGGGAAAGACGTTTAAGGGAATATATGCATTCTGTAGGCAGTTTCTAGGCGAAACTTGTTTGTTAAAATGGAAGTGTTTCTTGTATGAGTCAGAGTTGAAATCGTGAGAAAATAGTAAGGAATGCGAATTCAAGCGGTTTTTGAACATGTTAAAGGCTTTAGTAAACACATTAAATAAATACTTGTTGTTTGAAAATTGTTTTATTCATAAAAATGGCAAACGAATATATTATATATATAATATTAATATTATATATATATATATATATAATATATATATATATTTTTTTAATTATTTATATATATAATATAAATTAATATTAATATAAAATATATGATATACATATAAGATATTATATATATTAATATATATATATGATATATATTTATTATTTAAATTATTTTTATAGATATAATGATATTATATATATATTATATATAATTATATAATAATATATTTATATATATATATATATATTGATATATTATATTATATATACAGAATATATATATTCTACTATATATATATATATATATATTATATATTATATATATTATAGTAATAATATTATATATATATATAATATATATTATTTATTATATATATATATATATATATATATATAATATAATTTTTATATAATATATATTTACTTTGACGTAAAGCTCTGTGATTCTTCAGAAGAAGAGAGATTTCTTCGTTGTGATAACTTTATATTGAGATGTTAATTGCTGCCTTTTTTCTTAAAATGACATTGTTTATTTCAAGCCCAGAAAGTTTTCGTAAAATTTTTTTCATTGGGATCCATACCTGATCGCAATCTGACATCTTAATGAAGTTTGGTTCAGGAAGGATGATAAAATAATATTGTAAATCATCATTTTTCGTCAACCATACACTTATTTCTTTAACCTTCCGAATCCACGCAATGGTCATCATATACGCAAGCGCTACTGTGTCATTTATCTCTACATCTTAATGAAACAATTTGCTTGACACAGTGGTCTTCGTAACGTCAGTTTTTGAGGTTGGATAGCGCCTAATTATGTTCTCTGAAAGTGGAAAGAATTTGAAAATTTCTTGTTCCCTTAATTCTCAAACAATTTTCATATCTCGTTTACGTCTTCAATGGTGTTCATGAATTTCTTCTTTTCTTTTCTATTTAGAAAGGTTTATTCCTCTTATTTTCTATCTTTGCAGATTAATTTAATTATATGGTTGGACAATATTAAGAATTTGGTTTTTTAATTATTGTTAGATATAGATTGTCTTTGTAAGCTGACTTGGCTTAATTCCGTCTATTTTGTTGTTCCAATCCAACCCCATCACAGGCTATTATTTTCCCTGGCAGAGCTCAAAAGAATCCGATTCAGGCTTTTAATGCCGATCTTTTCTTTGTTTCGGTGAGGCAAAGAATGTGAACCAAAATTTTTTTTATATTTCTTTCTATATCTATCTATCGCAACCACTGAAAAATATCAACTCAGTTATGGTAAACTTTAGGCAAATTATGTTAATTATATTCTTACTACATATGTTGGAAAAAGACGTGAACAACTGATGTGTTGTGCTCTAAGTTGTTACTTAAAGCCCAAAGAGAGTGACTTCTTAATTTACTATTTTCTCTCAAGAAATTATATACAATGCGTTAGGGTGCCAAATAGTTGGCATTTATCCAATGATTACCTGAAATTCGTCTTGGACTACGTATGTATAGTTCTCGGCAAAATCACCAAGATTATACCTATTTCATTTTAGAAAGTTTTTCTTTCTTTTCTTTCAAAATATTCGAGTTAAATTTTTTAAGAAATATAATTGGTGACTTTATGAGATTTGCCATTATTTTTCCAACCATTGAAAAGTATGTGTTTAATGAGTGAATATATTATAATATAATATAATTTATATATATATATTATATAATATTATATATATATATATAATTATATATAATATATTAGTATATATATCATATATTATATATTAATATAATACCTTGAGAAAATATATTGAAGGTCTCTTTTAATCTTTTATTAATTACGCAATATTCATGCATTACATTTAATGTGAACATATAATAATATAGAGTTAATTATATATAATAATATATATATATTATATATTAATGAGAAAGCTTTAAGTAGAATTTTTTTTCTTTTTTTTTTATATTAATATACTATAATATATAATTATTATATATATATATATATATATATATATATATATATATAGTAATATCAAGCTTTTTATAAAAGTTATTGAAGTTAATTTTGCATTTACAGTAGATATAATGTTACATTCTTATGTATATTAACGCTTAAAGTTAAATTTTTATAACATTGTTCATTTCTCCTTGATGCCACGCTATTTCATTTGTATGTATTGTCTTGATTCTTGAACTATAATAACTATATAATAGCTATCATAAAAAAGCTTAAAAAAAATTTTTTTTTTTTGGACATTTTTTTAATGGCTGTATTTCTTAAAACAAACAAGCATATACCAAAGTCAATATTGCAGGAGAAGGAACATCTATGGTAGTAGTATAATGTGTGAAAATATCAGATTTTTAGCACTTACCCCATCAGAATTTAAGGTTCAAAGTTACCGATTCCGAAAATATTTGATTTTTGGAAAATTTCGTAAATTTATTTTTTTAAAAATATTTTTACCAAACTTCAAATAAGATTATATAAGTTAAACCCTACTTTATATGTATCATCACACAAATTTTTTTATACTGTTAAATTATTTCCTTCTATTAAATAATACAGCCCCCACAAAATGACGATTTATTTCGAATTTTTAACACCAATTTTTCTGGAATTCCTTTTCGATTCCGTATTTTTATTCATACAAAAAGTAAAAAATTTACCATTAAAGTAAAATATTTCCAAAGATTAAAAGTTTTCCTTCCATTTCTATGGAAGAATTTTAATGAAGAAGGAATTAATATGTAAATATGACCTTAAATGTTACATCTAGTAAGAGATTCGATTTTGATCCAGCTTGCGTCCAAACCTTTGGCTACTCTTCTTTATAACCTCAGAGTATATTTTTCAAAAACGAATTTTGTTGGAATTTTGAAGTTACATCTTCTTTATAACCTCAGAAGAATATTTTTTGTCAAACAATCTCTGACGAACATCGATCAGCGGTATTGATCCAAATCGATTAGATGCTATATATATATCAGATAATATTTTTTATAACATTATGAATTTTAATTGAAAGTTACATAAATGTCTTCCTATAATAAATATATATATATATATATATATATTAATATATATTTATATATATAAGTTAAATATATTTATATTAGATTGATGAATATATTTAGTCAAATAATAGAATATCTATATAATTATATAAGATAATACTTATTTATATATATATATATTATATATATATTATACAATTATATATATGCTATATAATATTGATACAGTTACATTGGCGCCTTCCAGATGTTAAATAAATGAAATTTGTTTCGTCAATAAATTATCATCCGTATACATAATAACTACACAATTTTACTTTTATTAGCATGAATATCCAGAATACAATTGATCCACCTTGTCTAATCACCTCGTTTGTCTACCCCTAGGGATTACCGATTATAATCTCAGAACATTGTTATCTGTCAAACATTGAATCTAAGTATACTCTTTACAAAATCTTATCGAGATTAATAAATCTTACGTAAAATTTTTATATTTATTATAATCGCTTGCATTTTCATAAAAATATTTCTTATAAAATTTATAATAATTTATATATATATATAATAATTACTATATTAATCTTATATAATTCTTATATATATATATATATTATATTATATTACTACTATTATAATATAATTAAATACTAATATTATAAATAATATATTATTATATTATATAATTATGTATATTATTAATTTAATATGATATATTATTATATATATATATTATATATATATTATAAGCTCATACAATTGTTCTATACAGCAAAATATTTGATGAGACATATAAAAATGATTCTAGGAATCCTAGATTTTTCTCCTTATTACACCACTGAGATATTTCCTGTTAAAAATTATCAAATCTACGCCAAGCATTTATGCATCTGACAGTTACGCCTACTTTTTAGGAAAATCTAGTGAATAAATTTCTCTACCAAACTGTAAGTAACGTTATTTCTTACTTGATGCTTGTATATGATGTAGTGGGATGCTGCATTCTGAAAAAAACATCTGAGACAAACTATGCAAAAACACTCATGTGAAAAATACGAATAGAGATCCAATGTAAAAGACTGTTCATTCGGCCAAAGAGATTTGAAAACCTCCATATCAAAATCTAAATCTACGCTCGCTGTAGTTGTTCGTGATCCTCGTAATATGCCAGTTGATATTTCAGAATCTTCAAAAAGTAATCATGGCACTACTTTCAAAAATCATGCATAATTCAGATCATTTCTTACTTGGTCTATCTTTGTTGTGAGGGCCTTTAAGAATTCACCGAGCATTCTTTGACGCCTTTCGTCATTGCAGTAGTTTTGATGTCACTGTTAATCGATAAATTATGAAATAGCCACTAACTTTAAATAATACATTGATAATATAACAGCAGAAGCCTATATTGCCTTAGTTTAGTTTGTATGGTCATATATCCAGATGAGAACGACCGGAAAACCCTATTTGAAAAACCCTTTGAAATGGTTCAGAAGTTGCTGACAATACTGTAAGGCGATTCATTATTTATAAAGCGAATTAAATTTTTTTTTAATTCAACTTGCTAGATAAAGTAGTTGGCAGCAAAGCATCAATAGAAACAATCTAGTATTCAAAATTAATTATATAGTATAATAATATAAATAAGTATATATATATATAATATATATTAAATTATAATATATTATATATAATATATATAATATATTAATATATATATATATATATTATATATATATATATAATATATATATATAGATATATTTAAGTATATATAATTTGCAACTTACAACAGCTCCCCCAGGAAAAGTCAAGACCCTGTCAAAGGGCCAGAACTCTTCTTCATCTTGCCTCTATCCTCCAGTTACGACTCTCCTTCTCTTTACTCCCAAGCTAATCTAGGATAGCATATCTTCATGTCTTCTCATGTAAGTCCTCATCTCTACTAGGCTACCACTCCCAACTCCTCATGCCACTTCTTCTCCTCAGCCATCCTCTCAAAGGTGTCCTACCCACCATTCTACAATCTGTGCTTGACAATCCATCTATTTAATTATATGACTCATTCACTCCAAACTACCTTCCTTTATTTTTATATAAGTTTCTTGTCTGTCTCCTCTAGGTTACTTTTTACCCACTATTCACTTCTTAAAACCTATATATGCATCTATGCGGGGGACTTTTTTGTTATTGATCTTTCTTCTTTAATTTCGCCTCTCTTGTTCGTTGCAGTACTCCTATGTTTTCTGTCTCACCCCTACCCATATAGTTAGAATCTCATATAGATCGTGTTAACATCCTCGTTCGAAATCACCCTTCACCTCCTATACTCAATTGTCTATCTTTCAGTCACTGGGTAACCTACTGCTTCTTACACCTTAGCCAATGTCTATGTCAAGTTCGCGATTCGACCTTGTTACATTTCCGGGTGTTCAATTCTGCTAACTCAGATTTTTTATCTTTACTCCACCATCTATATTCTATCAGTTACCCTTCCAACATCTTCAACTCTCAGCTCTCCCCTACGAACCACAATGAGTCTCAGTCTTTATGTGTTCATTGCCAGACTGGCCTCTCCTCTAAGCCTATTATACAAAATCCATGTGACCACCCTCTGCTCACCTATCTTCCTGCTTCGCCTCCATGCATGCCAAGTCATCCTGCCGCATGCCAAGACATACATTCCTAATCTCCTATATTCCTCTCTCACCTTCTTTGATCACTAACATCCAGATAATTGCTCCAAAAACAAAATTCTGGTGCACAACACGCTTCCCTGCGTTTGCCTCCAATTCTTCTACCTAAATCCATCATTCTTATATATACATATTATTATTCTTCGACATACATTTCAATTTATCTATATTCTGCTCTTACATTGCATTTACTCTTTATCTACTGCATATTCTCTCTCTTAGAACTCTCCATAGTCCCTTCCTAGCACTGAATCCAATAGCTGTTCTTACGTAGAACTATTGAAAAGCTTACTTATATTTGTCCCTCGGTTTATATATTCCCATACCTTTTCTTTCTAACGTAAATCTCAAGGCAACAAGAGATCCGTCGTGCTTGTTTCTGTTTTTTCTATATCCGTGCTGCTCTCTCTCCCAGTCTCGGCTTACTACCCATTCTCAGTTTTCTCTAGTATTCTACTTTATGCCAAGTTCCTCCAAGACAAGAAATTACCCTGTCCAGTTACTTACACTCCCCTAGCTATCTTTTCCCATATACTTATTATATTGAACTTATTGTATTGAAACTTTCCCACCCCTCTGTCGGTATACTTCGATCTCGTTCCAACACCTATTGAATAATTTCAGGAATCTGTTCATTTCTCTCCTCCGCTATTTTTAGTTCGATTAATGGTATATGCCTATCACTCTCCGATATACTTTCTAATTGTTCTCAAGTCACTTCAACTCCTCCATAGTGATCTCCGCCCCCTTTTCTCCTCCCCTTCCTTCAACTTATCTCTTCTCCTACCATCCCCCACCTGCAATCATTCACATTATAACAGTTATCTTTGTAAAGTTATATCCGTTATCTTACCTTTCGTGTCTGTTGATCTCACCAAAAATTCACCTGCTATCCTTGATGATATTGTCTAACATTTTCCTCTCTTGATCCTCTATACTGTATTGTACACGTCTAAAACTCTCTACCCCTCACATCTTACAAGAATTTTTAGCTACCATTCTGATTTCCTTTCTTATTATCAACTCTCTTTCACTCTCTCTGTTTTTTTCTTCAACCTCCAAATTTCTGGCCTACTTGTCATGTTTAGATTCTATTTTTCAGCAACCTTTTCATCAATATTCCTTTCCTCTTTATTGCCTCCTTCCTTCTTTCAGTCCACCGCCTCTTTAGTGTTCTTTTCCTATCGTCCTTACCTACCCATCCTTACCCAAGTGAGTCTTACTCTGCTGCCCTTTTACTTTTTTGTTTCTCCCCTATCTCTCCGAGACTCTTTCCAATATGTGTTCTAGATTCCTGATCTTATTTTTTTTTTTAGTCTAATAGTCTACCTGCATGGATTCACACTCTCTATGGAACTTGACTGCACTTTAATCAACATTTCTTCTTATTTCTTATTCTGCAACTTGTCTGTCTTCTACCATTTCAGTCCCACCAATTAATAATTCTTAATTATCCGAATATATATTTTATCTCTATATCTATCTTCACATTTCTTGTTAGTACCTACTTAAACAGACCCGATATTTATAGTCTATATATATCTATCTATCGATATTACTCTTGTATATTTGTTCCTACTATATTACTTGTATGAACTATGCTGACGTATAGCCGTCTGTTGGAAAAAAACCATTCATGATCTTCTTCCTTGTTACGTGACTAAATCCATAGGTATATTCTGATGTATATCAACTCTCTCCTGCAATATTTCGTTATGCCTCGTCCGTATCTGTTTCTCTCTTTAATCCGATCGTTGACCATACCTCGGTTAGTCGTGCCTCCCTCACTACTGCATTGAATCTATCAAAGTATAATTTAATATATATATATTATATATATTATAATTAATATATTAATAGTTATTGAATAATTAATAGTATAATTATATATATATATATTAATGATATTAAGTTTATATATATATTATTATATATAGATATATAATATTAATATATATACTGTTTATATATATAAATTTATAAACTTATTTGAAAATGATATCTCAAGTATTCGTTATATCTATTTTTCTGATACATCTATATGAAAAAGCTATAAAAGCTATATCCTATATATTCTCTATTCTATTATTAATAGGCTGGAAGCGATACCGGTGGTTATTACCGATACAAAAGGATATGTCATCTGCATACTGAATATCCCGTACTGAGAATCTAGATATACTGCTCATTCATACTGTATATTATATGATAGATTTGAAATTGAAGTGCACATATAGTATTATATTTAATATATATAGTAGGTATGATAAAGTGATTATAAATATATATATATATATATATATATTATATATATATTATATATATATAAAGTAGTGATGTTTATATATAATATATATAATATATATTTCATTTAATTAACTACTAAACTTCACTAATGTTTAAGATTAATTAATTAACCTTGGCCCTATTAGTTTTGTAAATCTTCGTCCAGAATATGAAAAAAAAAATTAGAGTTATTTTTTCCTTAAAAATATATATATATTTACCTGATATCTTATATCTCTATATGTCTTGGGTTAAAATTTCTCAATTTATATATATACTGTATGAAGCCTTTAAAGTCTATCTCATAATAATTAAAGAGACATATTAAATATAAATATGAAAAAGGCAGTGAAAGAAAGAAATAAATCTAAATAAGGCACATCACAAGCACGGTAGTGTGTCGACTTATACCATAAGTATATAATATATCACGAAATGACGAGCTGGGGTTAAACTACAGTATGCAGAAATAATATTCTAAAAGATACGAGAATAATAATGATCTATAGTTCACACTAACAAAGATATCAGTTTAATATCGAAACCTTGTACAGACGAAAGATAATTGTAAATGATAGCTTATATATATTATTTTATAATATATTAATATAGATAATATATATATAATATATAATATTAATACTAATATATAATTATTATATATATTAATATCAAATATAATAATAAATTATAAAATTATATATAATGAATATATTATAGATATAGTTATATATATATATATATATATTTATATATATATATAATATTATACAGTGCTATCACAGAAATTTTTTATTTCGGGGTATTGGGGTATACAAACAAAAATTCCAAAATACTTATTAATATATAAATATCTATTAATATATTTATATATATATTTAATATATATATATTTATATAATTAATATTAATATATGTAATATAATATATAAATATATATTATAATATATATAATATATTATATATATATATAATCATTATATATATAATTATTTCCAGCCTATATATATAATATAATATAGATTAATTAATATGTTAATAGTATGTCCAATAGTAGCGTGCCCATACCAGGTATGGGAAGCACTGGCATTGAGATATGAGAAAGAATAATTATGAATTAACAATTAAATTCCTGTAATTATATTAAAATCCTGATTAATGATTGCTGTACTTCGACATTTGAGAGTTGATATAGCGATAATAGTATTCTGATATATAGATATACATCTTATCAATTTATATATTAATTTATTTATATAAATATTTCGATGTATGTATTAGTAAGGAGGGCAAGTCCAATTAAATGTCTATTCTCCTAGCTAAAATTAAATTACAAGTAGGTACTCAATAGTATAAGTATATCTTATATAATAACTGTATATGAAAATCATACTCCTAAGCTAAAGCTATAAATACACTAGGTAAACTACAGATTGCACACAAATGAATATATACTGAACAATTATTGACTGCGAACATCAAGAAACTAGTTCCATAATCTGATTCGGTTTTTTGGGTGATCCGATTACTGTGATAGCCATTTTTCAACTTCCATATAAAATATGCCATCTGCTAGTTTACTAAATCATAGTCATTTAAATATATATTCTACACTCTCTCTCTCTC
>JABUQX010047123.1:0-41134 GCA_015478945.1 Trachelipus rathkii
AAGAGAGAGTATTATACTCCAGATACTTCAATGATTCTGCGACTTTAATGTTATATTGGGGAAACCCGAACTTTAATTAATAAAGGAATAATAATAATTAGGAATTGTTCCAAGCGGGGGGGAAAGAGGAATTTTGTAAAGCCTATTTCACTTGTATTATTAAAAGTCAACTTCTTTATTAATATCACTTTTATTCATACAATTTTCATTTCTAATTTTTGATTACACTTGTATGGTCATGCCATGTCCCTGATAGCCTACCCCAGGGAATTATTGTATTAATAATTATTATCTCTCACATCAACAATTTTTTCAACAATTTTAATATAAATCACAACAACATTTTATTATTCACCTTAGATAGAGAAGTATAATAGGGTAAGGTCGCGAAGGCGAGTTTAAGGAGAATAGAGTAAATGTTAATATAATTAAATCATTGTTATGGTAGTGACTTCGAGAACATCTTCCCTTTGAATTACCTTCCACAGTGAAAAAGGACAAGTTGTGGCATCATTATAGTAATATCATTTGGCCTAAAATCTTAGTATTTATAGTTTAGTAAAAAATACTATCCCTAAAAATATTTCAATTATCGATTACATCAGCGATTAAAAATATATGCTCATAGTCCTTTTATTTACAGGAATATTTATATTTTTATATATTATCTCAATCATTAATGTTATATCTGACTTCCATTAGGCAGTCTGTAAGTAAAGGCCAATATTGGAGTTTCCTGTTGTTTCTGTCGAGAAGCTTTTAAATATTAGAATAGATGATCCCTGTATCTAATCAAGAATGAATTGCTTTGAATTAGCGTAATATATAACGAAGGAGACAATTAATTGCATAATTTTTACATTTGTTTACATTTAAAACTTTGGGGAGCACTGACCCATTGCATAGAATCTGCATTTTCAACCCGCATCGCAGTATTTTGGCTTGCGAACTAAAGATTCGCAGCCCAATAACTCTCTCACTGATAATGCATATCCCTTACCCTTAACAGCTATTTGAGGAAGTCAAATTTCGCCTATTAGCAAGAATTCCATTTTCACTCACTGATGCAAGCTCTCTCGCCATAAAACAGATGTTTTACGTCAATTATAGCATTTTTCACTTGAGAAGTATATGTATCAACATTTTTACCTATATACTGGTTGTACATTATTATTGCAGATTTGGTCACATCTTCCTTTCCCTCCCTAAATATGCCCTTTTCTATAATTCTATAAATAAACTAGCTTTTTGTACTTACAAAAAATTTAAACGAGTTATCACTAGAGGATAAAAACGATTGACACTTATTCTTGTACACGGGGCTTATCTCCACCCCTTATACTTTATTTTCCCTAGTCGAAAGGCGTAGGGAAGTAGGTCCATGCACATATAGTTTTGTGATGGCCGCTTTGATGCCAACAAATGAGCCTATTTTGAGCAGAGTAGCCCTCTTGTCAACCTGCCCTAGCCCATTTCACGGAATGTATGAAATGGTATTAGACAGAAGGGGTCCCATTTCTTTTAAATTCTTGAAGGTTGATCGACGAACCTCGTTTTAGTATGACCGTTCTTTCCTGCCTAGTCCAGGAAGCAACATCTGTCCCTACCATTATCATTTACGTAGTACATTGTTGAATCGTATTCTGATTTACTTGATACTGTGAGGGCCTCCAACTTCCTTGAACAGCTTCACTTAAGTCGACTTGTTTTTATTTGGCCAAGATCATTCTGTGTGAATGTGTTCTTTCCTAGGTTGGGGTACCGAGCTTGCCGCTGTAAGTGATGAATTTGAATTGGTGTTCACAGCATTTGATCCCGAATAATCTGGATAGGAATTTTGATTTAGACTGTGTGGATTCATGAACACATCTCAGCTGACGTCTGTCGACCCCAATTATGACATATCCGCATTCACTATGTTGAATGAAGGGAAGGAATCCTACACAGCGCTTAGAATTCATCTGTCTTCATAAGGTTTTCAATATGAATTTAAGAAGCCATTGATAACTGCGGATTCCTAATGATGCTTTAATTCCGTTAAGATATGCTGTGGGCTTTTTCACCAGGTTTAAGTCTCCTGCCGAAAATTAATCTTTTCAGCTTATTTCTCGGTTATCCGAATGAGCGTGTAAGTTTCAGTACAAGGCGAACCATCCTTCATATGTTTGGTCCGTTGATAGGATAGCTTATTTGTGAAGTTATAGCCGAAGGTAAGAGAGGACCAAGAAGTTGAACCTTTTCAATATTATCAGTAACCAAAATCATAGCTAAATAGACATTTCCACTCTATCTAAACCACTTCCAACATCCCATTATGTTATCAAAACCGAGGAATATCCTGCTCAACAGAGAGTACTTTCCTAGTTCTTCGTTGTGGTTCGGGTGTGATGGGGAGCAAGAACGATCACTCTCAACCGATGAGTTATTAGAGTTAGTGACAGTCGTCCCATTTACATTTTCATTATGTCCAATCAATGTTTCATTTATACTCAAACACTCTGACATGATGTATAGAAATATCCAGAGACGGTGGATTATGTTAAAATTTTTGAGCACCCATAGAATCACCTTTCCCTTCTAGTCCCGAAGTCATCTGTCGTTCGTATATATTCAGTCAAAAATAGGTTTTTTTTTTTTTTTTTTGTTTTTTTTTTTTAATACTTGGGTGGTCTAATTGTTACATACATCTTATAAGAACTTTATTTCACTTGTTTTTATTGAGTTTAGTTTGTGTAAAAGGCATACTGTTTACTCACTTTAACTACAACTAATTACCGGCATCTAAGTAGGCTAATTTTGTATAATTTTGTTAAAAAAAAATTATTAAAACCAATTTATTGATTAAATATAGCCTGTTGCTACAATACTAGTGGTGAGTGGTAGCTAGCTTATATACGGCGCTATAGAGATAACAGCATAGTTCAGTAAGGCTAGGCTCTTAATACTAGTACTAGGCTAGTTTTAACTTAAACTTTTTTCCTTTATTTTATTGTTTTTATCACTTAGAACATCAGTAGATTTTTTTTTCTGCTTATTTTTTTTATGAACGCACTAAAACTATAGTCTTTTTATTTTTTATTTGTTTGAAATATAAATTTACGTGGGTGAGTAGCCTAGGCCTATACTGGCTTAATTTTCCAAAGTTTTGTAATTGTAAGTTCTGAAAATTTACTTTTTTAATTTTTTTTTTTTCTTATTTTTATATAAGTAAATTCAATGTGGTAATTTTATTTATTTTGTTATGTTTCTTTATTATTAACTTCGTAGATCATCTGGCGGTCACCAACCGTGGAAGGGGACTTGTTAAGTTTCTGGAGTCTAAGCTCCACAACCGAAAAGTTTAGATATTTTTCACTTATAAACTTATTTTTATATTATTTTCTCTTATTTTAATATCACGAGTTAGTTCATTTCATAGAGATAATTTTGTTTCAAATTTATTGATGTGAATTTAATTATTATAACTAAAGTATTATATAAAGACGTCGTGCGCAAACGATTATTTGTTTTTTATCTCCCTCTATTCTCTAAATTGGCCGGGAGCTAGAAATAGAAAACAAAATAAAATGTGACATGGGTAATTTTGAGGGCCAATTTGCCAACCGTTAACAACTTTTAACTAATTATGAGTCATTTACTGGCTGGCCATAATATTCGTAATTATTTTAATTAAGTTTCACACATCAAATATACAAAAGTACACTTTAATAAAGTAAAATTTTTAATAGAATTCCATTTTATTAGTTTGGAATCATTTAAACTAGCATACTTATAAATATATATAGAAAACATAAGGTGATCTATATTATAGATATATAGTATACTATATATACTATATATACAACCGTAAAGATGGGGAAACATCGGTTCACGTAGGGGAGAACCGGTCACTTTTATAATCTGGCTATTCTTATTTAAATTAAAACGACTTTCAAATAGAGAAAGGTGCTTTGATTAGCAAAATTGATTCAGTGTTGAGATAGAATATTAAAATTTAAGTAAATAACAAACCTACTAGTCAAAAAAAAATTTACCGGATATTGAAGTTGGAAAAATTTTTTGTTTTTGTTTTTTGCACAAGAGCTAAGAAGATGTGAATCAATTAGACTCATGCTATTTGAAAGAATTGTGACGTAGCCGCAAGATTGGGAAGTCTATTTTTAGGCAGATCACGTACCATAGTCCCAATTTGATCTTATTTAAAGTTTATTTTAACTTTCCATTGTTTCGGGGTAAAAATCGGTCTGTTGTGTTGCGTCAGGCTTAGTGGCGTGCGGGAGCCGGTCAGTTAAAACTTGTACAGAAAACTGTCGCATTTTTTTTTATAGTTTTCAATAATATTTTGTTCTAATTTTTTATGGATGGTAACTATTCTGAGACATTTGTTTTAAAGTTTTCTATAACCTTTCCTTTCTTCTATCTAAGTGTAAGGATATAAAAAGAAGTTCAACGTGAAAATGCGTACATACTCGATATAAAAAAAAAAAAGCAAGGGACATTATTATTGTTATTATAAAAGTGAAATTATTCATTATTATATTAAATTAAAAATGACTAAACACACTATTGTAAAATAATTAAATATTATAAATATTAGTGAAAAAATTTTCAGTCATGAAAAGGAGACAAGGACGGAAGATCTCGAAAGCTAGACTCTCGTAATATATAACGGCCTAATTTTGTTAAAAACGTTTCTTGAAATATTTATTATTATTATTGAGAAATTATTAAAAATTATTGTCCTATTTCATTTTTCATGCTTAATTTAGCATAAAAGAATGAAAAAAAAAAATTCGTAATTTTTGTAACACTTTCATTTTTTTTAAAAAATGTTAATAAAATATAACTTATGACTGTGTTTTTCATCAAATTATATTCTAATAATATTATTAGAGAACTCTATTTAACATTTAATTTAATTATAATTAGTTTGGACAAGCACAAATGAAGAATAATATTTAATGACCGGACTTTCCGCGATCGCCCCTGACCGTTTTTCCGAATTTCCATTTTTGAAATGGAATTTTTCAAAAAAATTTTTATAATAATTTATTTCTTTGTATTTTTATATTTTCATTATTTCTAAAACATTTTAAGGAAACTCTAATTGTTGAGAAAAAACTGATTATGTATAGAATGTATACTATATATAATTTTGATTTTTTTCAATGAATTCATTAGAAGAATATATATTGTAAACTATTTTCAACGCTGATTTAGGTTATCCCTCTTTTATCCAGTCTCCTTTGCTAAACAGAATAAAATTATTAACTTTCTGTGCTTATTTTTTCTAGATGTTCAAGACTGTAAGTTTTTATTTCAAGATCGAACGTGGTAGACATAGTATAACGTGTGTTCTTCGCATCACACTACACATATTCAATAGAGTGAATAGTTATGTAATAATATGTGGCTATGTTTCTTCCATGTTTATACTCTAATTTTTTTTATTGAAAAAATTATATATATATATTTATATATACATATATATATTTGATTATCTCAGTTGGAATTTTCTACTTCATGGGCATAAGTGCTTTCATCACTCCACAATCTGTGCGAATATCAATCAGGTGAGAATGATTTTTACTCATTTTAATAGTTCAGTATGTTTTTAAGTCATGAACGGAGAAAGATGGTTAATATTTGTTATAGTTCTTTTGAAGTTGAGGCCTTCCTTGAAATATTTGAAATCATCATTTATTATTATTTTATAAAATACTTTATTTTTTCAGTTTATTTGTTTTTAAAAATTTTTGCCAGATTTTAAGACTATCAAAAGAAAATTTCTAAGAGAATATTTATTCTCCTTAAAATTATTAAATAAAAATTTAATGTACAAAAAATTCTTCTATGACACATTCATAGAAATTTACAGCTTTGGGAAGACTTTCTTAATTTTCATTATGCTTATGTTATCATTTTCTATTGTTTAAACAAGTATTGCTCTTTCTCAAAACTACACTAGCTTTGTGCCTGCAGTCATTGTGCTGGGCTCGATTTGCCACAATATGTGGTGTGTTCAATCCCGCTCACTATTTTAAGTTGTGAGTCTATCCTAACAGAAGAAAACACTGAAAAACAAAACCAATAAGAATTTATTAAAAAAATCCCACAATGCAACTAATTCTTCTCCACACAACACTCAATATTAATATAGTTCCATATCGATATTACTATGATCAAATACTGATACAATCCAACACTGATACCGTCTGATACTGATACTTAATTAAATACCTTAATCCTACAATATATAAGTCCTTAATACTATAATTATACAAATATTTACAAAATTATTAATTTATTATTCTTTTCAGTTTCCTTTATATCTGTCTTCACAAGTTATTTTCCTAATATTTCTTAATGTCCTTTTTTATCAATTTTCCTTTATATCTGTCACCACAAGTTATTTTTTTAATATTTCTTAATTTCCTTTTTATATCAATTTTCCTTTAGATCTTTTTTTTTCTTTTTCTAATTTTCTAATAGTCCTTTTTTTCTTTTTCTAATTTTCTAATAGTCCTTTTTTTTTTTCCTAGTTCTCCTTGTTCTTTTCTTTTTCTTTTGAATTCCATTATCTACTAATTATTAATCTAATATCTGTAGACACTCATGTCTTTTTTCTTTTATTATATGTACAATATTTACAATGTTCTCTTGTTGAACTCGGTCATTGTTCCAGAATTTTCTCCAGTAAAAACCACAAAACCAAAAAAAGCTAGAATAAAAAATAAATCATTCTAACCATTGCAAAAATTAACAAAAATAAATATAAAAATAAACATATATAGAAAATATATAGCGAATTATCAATCAAATAAATTAAAATTACCATCATTAAATTCGTATTAATTAATTAAATAAAAAAATTTCATCCAATATATTCCAAATAACATTGCCTACATGAAAATAATTAAATAAAATAAATAAATAAATGATAATTAAATAATATAAATAAATAATATAAATAATAAAATTGAAAACAATAAATACGAATAACTAGTGCCTGGATATCATCCAGCTTTTTTTTTTTTCGTTAAAGCGTTACTTCTCACTGCCCTTGCCCTCTTCAAATCCCAACAACCCTCTGTTAAACCGAAAACTGAAAAAAACAACACCATACCTCTAAGATTTTAACTCACTTAGCATAAAAATAAAATAATCATAAACATATAACAATAAAAGCATAAGTAAATATAATGATAATAATAATAAAGAAAATATCAACAATAATAAGCATAATAAGAATAAGCATAAGCATAAGCATAATAATAATAAGCATAAATGAATAAAATAATAATAATAATAATAATATAATATAATATAATATAATATAATATAATAATATCAATAATATAATATAATATAATAATATCCTAGCTCATTCCTGACAAACGACAAGCTTGTTCCTTCTCTCAGCCTTGTGACACCAACAACCCAAACCATTGGAGCGAACGATGAACCAAAACTAAAAAATATAGAAAAAATGAACCCATAAAAATTAACTGCATTCATTCACTTCACACACATTACATAATATTAATAAAAAATGTTAATAATCATAAAAGAATAAGCAATAAAATAAAAAATAAATTATAACAATATAAAAGAATAATATATATTACCTTTCTCTCGTCAAAGGTAAGAGCGTCTTTCTTCCAATCTATATTTCAATCAGAAAAATTAATTTAAACAAAACAAAAATACCCTCTGGTTGAAACCATTGTGCATCAGCACTCAGGTATATCCTAAGAAAAGAAAAGAAACAAAGTCAACAAGTAAAAAAAAAAAACACTAACATTCAACACACACTCTCCTTGCATCCTAATGGGAAATTCGGAACTCCGCGCCGAGAAAGCAAAAGAAAGAAACAAGGTAAACCAACAACAGAAGAAAAAAAAAGAAATGATAGTGACCAGTGATCTTTTCAGTTGAGCTCGTCATCCCCCACTCTGATTCACACACCATACACTCCCTCGATCACTCATCTCACAATCCCTCATTCCTCAGCTATACAATCATAAAAGAATAACAGAATATAATAATACTAAGCAAATAAGCAATAAAACAATATAATAACTATAATATAATATAATATATATCATAACTATAATATAATATAATAAGATTAAGCAATAAAGCAATCATGATACAAACACAAATAGACCCACTTCACATACCTGGACATCCTTCGAATTCAAAGTGACCTGACTGACTATCTTTCATATTTCAAGGACTAATACTTTAAACATACCTACTTATGGATCAGCGGTTCAGATTACCACATCCCTTCCACCTAAGTTTGTATCATATTCGAACTAAACCAACTGTCATTCATCACACATTTCATTCTATAATCCCCTCTTCATAACCCAATCGTACTCTTCCACTCAACCTCTACTCCATGTGCATGGCCTCCTAATTTCCTGAACTTGTCCCTATTTTCACTTCCAACCTTTCTCAACAACAACCCAATTCATTCACTTCATTCATCCCCTCTAACTTACCTATCTTCTTTGACATTTCAACAATCTCTTTATCAATCTCTCTCACCCTTGCATTCGCTTTATCCTCCATTCACGCATTTCTTCAATTCCATAAGAATCTTACCACACATCTTCCACTCTCCATATTCACACTATCCTGTCCTAACACCTCTCAAGTCCTGCCCTAACTACAACTTTCACTCTCAACATGGAACTTCATACAGCATCACATACTTCCTTTTCAAACTCTGTTCATATTCCCTCCATTATCCCACCCTCATAGATCCCCCGAACAATTCCTCATAATTTCATTGTCTCATCAAAAAACAATCCTTTCACTGTCCCTGATTTACTGCTTTTGCATCTTTTTCCCTATTTTCTCAACCAACACTAACTCTTTCCCTTTCAACCACAGGTCATCCACCCCTTCCACATTCTCGTCCCTTTCATCCTCATTCACCAAAAACTCATATACTGGGTGAGCCTTCAAATGCAGAGGTGGCTCCCTCCACGGCCTCAGCTGCATCTGATGTGCTCTAAACTCATTCACACTACCATCTTCCTCACTCTCTAGCACATAACTAACCCCATTCGACTTTACCTTTTTCACAACATACAGCCCCTCAAACTTCTCTCTCATCTTACTCACATTCAAATGCCCTTTCACAATCACTTCTTTCAAGACTTTATCCCCTACCTCAAAACTTGCAAACTTCAAACTCCCTTTTCTCCACACCTCCCTATCACTTTCAGGCAATCCCAAACTAGGTTTCACAAACTTCTCAAAATTTATCACATACATACACAGAGACATACCAGTTACCCTATGCACAGTCATGTTATACGCCCACAACACTCTTCCCAGCCAGTCAATCCAATTCATGTTCTCCTTTTCAACTCATCCTTCGTGAGAGCGAGTGCGCGTCACTCAACTTGTACTGTTTTTCTTCAGCAAACCATTCGAACTAGGCATATACAGGGTAGTTCTCACATGCTCAATTCCCCAATTCCCTAATCACTCAACATTTCCTCAAATGCCTGCCCTATAAACTCTGGCCCATTACACTGGTCAACATATATGTAATTTAAAAATTTTCCTAGCTCAAAATAGAGAAACTTTACTAATTTTTGGTCGAGAAACAAATTTGATAATAATTTTTATGTATTAGTAAGCTTCTGGATCATTTTATCATATAAATAATAATACAGAATACAAATGAACATATCTGAATAAGATTCAATGCAGGTTTTTCATATCATCACTTCAGTTGACTCTCCTCACTTGGTGCTCCTGAACATACAATAATATTAAAAGTTCAAATATGCATCTATGTTGGTAATGTTTAAAGACCACCATCATACTTCTTAGTTACTTCTCATTTTTATGTTTAATTGTTTGACTATCATTTCTTTGCTAACTCTCTTGTGAATGGTTTCTGGGGCGTCTCTTGTCCACTGTCCACGCAATATTCCAACAAGCATGGAGGCGTTTCCCATTTATCCTTGGATACTTCTTTTCCATTCTAGATATATCTTGATGAAATCGCTCACCATGTTCGTCACTCATGGCGCCACAATGGTCAGGTAAGAAGTCCAGGTGGAATGTAGGAAAGGGATCTTGAGTGACATGTTGCAGCTAATTGACGATACGTTTCTAGAAGTCGTATGCCACAAATATCAACGTCAGTTAATCCGACAACAACCTGAGATTTTCCTAGGAAGCCATGACAACATCTTTAAATGCTTTCCATGCTGCTTTCTCATGCAGCAAGAAGCTAAGCTTCAAAGTTAACATTCCTTAAGAGTTATGATTTGCGTCCAAGAGAATGCCCTTATTAATTTAGCATCAACTGAGTTTTGGAAATTGTTTTTCTGAGGTACTGAAAAACCTTCTCCAGCATTTCCCTTCCCTTGTTGCTTAATTTTCATGAGTCCACATCTGATGTGTAAAGGTGGCAAAAGAATTTGTTTTCTGTCTACCAGAGGAGGATTCTAAACATTTTTCTCACCTGGCAAGAGATTTCCCTAGCTGGCCCAGACCTTACGTTTGTAATGAGAAGACTTATCCCGACTATCCCAGTTACAGAGGAAACAGCAGTACTTGGGGTATCCCAATTGCTTGCCCAACAGTATTGCAATGTCCTTCAAGTCTCCACAGAGGTGTCAGCCGATGGCCGGTGTATTAAGTTGCAATAAGAATGCTTCATATTTGCAGTACGTTTCTTTCATATGCACAGAATGTCCAATAGGATTGAAGGACAGAGATCTGCATTATGATAAGCAATCAGCTTTTAAACTTAATCTTAGAAGATTTCTATGAATAGTCTCCAGTTCTTTGGGTTGTACTCCAAAATGCAAGGCATTAATCAAACCAGGCACATCACAAAAGGCAACAAGAGAATTTTCATTTCGAAAGTATTGATTCCGATCGTGTTGGCGATTCCTGTATGTGGATACATTAACATTAGGTAGTAGGAGATTCCTTTCTTGAAGTCTTGATCGCCAAAAAGCTCTGAGTTTTGACTTTAGGTAGTTCCAGGTCTCGAATTATCATTAATCACAGCTTGAGACAAAAAAATTTTGGCTTGAGTGTCAATCACAAAATCCGGATTATTTGATGAGTAATGACAAGGTGGTTCCTCACTTCCACAATCCTCAGCTTCGTCTGACTCCAGATTGTAGGTGTACTGGAGGAATTGGTATGGATAATCCGTCTGCATGGGGTACTGGTGGGAGTGGCTGACGGGATTTTAGGTGTACTTACAGTCCGCAATTTTTTTCTTCACAATGCCATAGACTGGACGGATTAGGTGAATCAGCAGAAAATACGCGAATCGTTTACGATGATTTGAAAGGGCTCCCTCCAAAAATCATGGAATGGCAAAAGGCATAGAATGTATTGTTTGTTCATCCATCTGAGCAGGCGCACAGCAAACATATGATTGCAGACAATGTGCGGAGCCGAGTGCTTGTCCTGGTCTCCTAACTGGATACCGAAATATGCCGTGATATGAAGCTTTATGAATTGGACGTAAATCTGACGTTTTTCGGTCAGACAAAAGTAACGCAGAACCACACTCAGTACACAGAAACTGTCCGCTGAATTTTTGCAATGCTGTGCCATTTTCGTTATTTTCCATGTTTGATTGAAAACAAGAAATGAATAATAGTTCTGAAAGATATATTATATAATATATAGTATATATATGATATACTATCTATATATATATATATATATATATAATATATATATATTATATATTAATTATATATATATATATATATATATTATATATATATAAATACAAGAAAATAACAGCATTCCACAGATATAGCTACAGACGAACCAACTAACTGTAAGGTTCCCAATTGCTGCTATACATTTGTAACGCTGCATGCACTCACCAGAATACTGAAGGTTATACTATTTACATTGTCGATTAAAAGGTAATATAATGCTATTTGTCATTATTTTACAATAATTCTTTTTTAATATAATTACAGACTTAATCATAACTATGTATGTTGCTTTCCCTATTCCTAATAATAAGAGTTACTGCAATATGAATTCGTCACGAAAATATCCAAACCAACCTGCCAAATTTCATAAAGTGGTAACCTCTAAAGACTATCAGTCTATCGAGATTTAAGGATTAATTCGTTTCTCCATGTTGAAATGAATAGGAAATAGCAATTTTTAATTCAGAAAATTTTTCACTGTTGACCAGTGAATTATCACTCAACATTCGCTTCGGTTTACACACATACATTGGCAAAACAACACTTCTCTCACTACTTAGCCCCATTCACACTAGTTTTTATTCTTTACATTCACAGCATACGCAAACTTACTATTATGATCTACCATCACTACCATTCCTACATACCCACATGCAGTCACTGGCAAAGAAACACAATCAATCGGCACTAACTCAAAAGGTTTACTCACGTCCATTCGCAACACAGGAGGTTTTACATAACATTCTTCTGAATAATCCCTTTCTAAACTTACTCACGTAGCTCGCTACATCATCACTATCTTTCGCAACCAAGGGTTAAACACTTTCATACACTCCCATAATTTAAATTTTCCCATGTGTCCATACCAACGATGGATCACTAAAATAGCCATCTTACCTCTGCCCCAAACCACAGAAAACATTGTACAGTAAACAATTTCATACTCGTCGCACTTTCCGCTAATATAATAACCACATTCGCCACATCAATTTTTCGCGATCAATCAAAATCTTCTATCAACTGATGCCCATCTACGACACGTTCCCTTACCTGACAACACTGCATTCACAATCACATAACATAGGAACCATTCCTCTTGCTTACTTCGATATCGTTCATACTTAGCAATTCTTTATTCACCACACCAACTCTCACCATTCCCACAAAATCAGCCACACACGCATCCCCCTTCTGCATTCTAACTACCTCTTGATTCCCTTTCAACAATCTTTCATTCCCTATATCTATGGACAACCCATTTTTTCTTAAAAAATCAATCCCAAACAGAAAACAATAATGCATTCGTTCTTCATCAAGCACAATCTCACATACCACAGATGCATTTACTAAAGAAATCTGACCCCCAGTGTCAATCAATCCACAATATACCTTGCCCTCCACCTGCACTTTCACTTCCATTCTTCCACTCATCCCATGCTCGCAATACACTACTTCAATTTCTCCTGGACAAATCATTTTTACATCCTCAATAATACACTCTTCCACTTCCCTTTCCAACACACGCTTCCTATCATAACCGTTTCTCTATTACCCAATTATTATGTACCACACGCAAACACTGTAAAGGCAGCTCATTTTCACTTTCCCTATCAATACCCTCATTCCTATAAATAACCGGTTTCTCTCTGCCGAAATGCACACACACAACTACCTTAAACAACTTGCTCACAACAATTAACACCTCTTGCAACAGACTTACACCCACAGTACACATAGCCTTTAACTCTTTCACATACTGTCTCGCCTTCCTAATCCCCATTTGCTCAGGTTTCTTACACACCTCAGTCATAACTTCTTTCCACAATTCTTTTATACTCTCAGGCACTCTTCGAAATCAATTTATCCTTAGCTAAATCCTTTAAACCATACCTCACACTTTCAAACATAGAATCACCCTCCCCCTCCTCGACTTTCTTTTCCTTTCATTAATCCCTTAGGTAAATTCTCAGGATCTATCACTAGTTTTTCATTCATTCCCTCACTCCCAGGCATTCTTGCCATTAAATCTGCTATCACATTTCTTTCACCAGGGACATACTCGATCACAATCAAAATCACTCAAATCTTCCAACGTCCTTGCAAGCCTGCTATCAACCGTCCTCATTCGCTGCAAATACACTAAGGGTTGATGGTCCATTCGCGTACCACAAATTTAACACCAATCAAAAATCAACATAAAATCTCAAACAAAACCTCAAAGCAGCCAACTCTCTTTCAATCGTGGAATACTTTTGCTCTGTCCATATCTAAATGCTTTCGAAACATAATGCGTCACTCATTTTTGCTTTCAAATCCGTCAATCGACGTGCTCTGCAATCAAAGAACCTCCCCCAATACAATTACCCACTTTGCAATTCTGTATGCACTCCAGTGTGCTGGATACTGCGCCGTAATCAGATAGCTAGTTCCACGATCTTTTGCACTTTCGCTTAATTTCTCAAATGCCTTTATTCATGAATTGTACTCTTTCTTTTTCCCAGTCCCATTCAGTCAAGAGAGGTTTTCATTAAGTGTTAACGGACAGAATTTTTCTTCCAAATTCTATCCACACCAAATAAATGCCTCTGTAGTTCCTAACATTCCTAGTCATGAAAATTCCTAACCTTTCAACAAACTTCTCAGCTTTCTTCAACCCAGTCCGCACTAAATGCTAATGTCTCTCAAGAAATTCAAGCCTCACTTGCAAAACCATTTACATTTTTCAAAACCCCCTTCCCTTTTATGCCCGTACCCCTTCCAACTTTTTCAACACATCATTCAATAATTAAAATGCTCAGGGAAGGACTCGGTCATCACTAATATGTCAATACTATTAAATAGCCATCACATTTTTAACTGGAAAATCATTTCATGACCACATTCATTGCCCTTTGAAAACACCCAGAGCAACTACGCAAGTCCAACTTAGGTATTCAGAATGAATGTCTTTTGGCAGTTGAAATGCAGTCACACCTATATCTCTTCACTGCATGCTGAATAATACAGCACAGCACCAGATCTTAGTTTGTCGTAAAAACATACTTATACAACACATCGGAAACTGATCCTTTCAACAGTTTTTTCATTCACCTTACGAGTAGAATCGAATACATAACTTCAATCTCTTCCTATTCAGCTTTTCGCACTAGCGCCACAATCAATTTCCATGGACTCTACACTCTTCTAAACACCAATTCGCTTCCAATTCTTCACATTGCTCTTCAATCTCATTCGCCACAGGGGAGGAAAATGACGAGGTCGCTGGTATATGGGGGTGTCCCTCAGAAATACCACATCCGGAACTCGGTAATTTGCACCACCTGGAAAATCTATCACTCTTGCTTAGGCCTTCTTCTCTCCCACAACATTCATACCAATCTTTTTCGCTTCTTTACTCCATTCAGGCTTCTCGAAGCAATCTCTACTTTTGGTCAAACTCATTTCAGTCATACACCCAAGTCCTGTCTTCTCAATATCACCTAAAGCAAACACAGCATTCATTCCTCTTGAATGCTCTAACAAACCAAAAACCGAATACCAAACTGGCGTTAACCATCATCACGCAACCCTTTATTACCTCTCACTCTCTTTCTTTTTTCACATCTAGCACCTTTTTGCATATCATACCTTGGATTGAATTCCATATCCCAATATCGCCGTAGAAGCGACATGTGCATATCCTTTTCACATATATTTTAGCATCATAACCATCTCACCAGAAAACATGGCTATTTGCTGGGTCTACATCTCAGCTCTCTACATCTCGTATTCCACCCTACTTTCAACACTCACTACTCCATCTGCTTTCAAAGACATATCTTCCACACCCCACTCCGGAAAACTTTTATCAATTTCACTTTTCAACATCCCCTACCTTTTCCACATACATCTACATTCCCTCTTTTATTTCACCTTTTTTCTCTATTAGCGATCTGGCATTCTGGATGGATACACACTTATTCACACTCATAAACTTATAACCTAATAACACATCATACTTCTCATTTATACTGTCAATCACATAAAACTCAATCTCTTCCATACCAATTCCACCAATCCTAACACCCTCCCTAAATTTAGTTGCTACTGGTATCATCATGTCACTTATCCCCTAAATAATCCCCTTCCCTGACTCTTTCTGGGTCCACCCTTATATTCATTCTATCATATGCACTTTTATACACTACGCTAACCATACACCCAGTATCAATCAAAGCTCTCACCTGAATACCCCCACAAGAAACTTTAATACTCATGCACTCATCTACCTGACTAGCCAAAAACACATCCATACTTTTACACCTTGTTGTACCATTTGCACTCCATTCACAGATGAGGGCCCACCATCTGTGAACCCTGCTCTTATCAGTTTCCCCGTCCAGTCCCCCTAACCTGATTATTGATACTTACCACCTCATTCACATTCCTGTTACAGATTCACACTTCCCTGCCGTCTCATCCTCCAACACATTCCAGCTACATGCCCCATTTGCCCACATTGAGTACATGTATTCTGAGGGGCTCTACACATTCTTGAAAAATGCCCCTCAATTCCACAATTCCCACATACAGCTTTCTCACCCTTCCACCTTGCTGACAATCATGGACCCAATGGTCCATACCTACCTCCACATCTCCAACACCCAGCCCTTTGCGGGTTGTGCGTGCTCATGGCATATGGCCCACGTTCAGCCCACTAACTGGAAACAAGCCTCCAATTCGCCCACTCTGCACTCTTGATATCATGTGTCCCCATCTTACCACATCTAAAACACTTTCTCCCTATTACCTACATTCTCTCTGTTCCCAATCACATTTCCTCTTACATTCCCTTGGTTATACCTCCCTCTCTCATTTGCTCGTTCATTGACATTACCCCCCGTTTGTCTATTAACATACACATCCCCCACATTCACCTGTCTATCATTACTTCCTCCTCCATAAAAATCCTCTAAGAACTTCACCATCACCTCATAGGAGTTTGCTCTCTCAGAGCATCCCTATATGACTTTTACTGAGTCATTGGTGAAGCCCTTTCATTCCCTCCTCTGCCACTATATACATCCCATCTTTCATTCTCCTCTCTCTCTCTCTCTTTCGTTAGTCTCAAGCTCTCGATCCTCTACTATCTCCAACACATCTCCTTCCACCGATATTGCTCTCCCGGCATTCTCATTTTCTCCTTCCTCCTTGCATTTATAAATTCGCGCCACTGCAGTCAGAAAGTTTGCTAAAAATCTTCTGGTAATAATCTCTTAATTCTCACCACGTCTTCATGTCCCAAACTTTCAATTCGCGCCAATGTTTCCAAACGATGAGCATACATATCTAATCTTTCACTTCTTTCCCCTTCTAGCTTTATCAAAATCATGCACTTTTCGATACTTTACCCCCCTTTTTACTTCTCTCTGCCACTTGTTCCAATATTCCTGTTTACACTTGCTAATACCTCGGCTCACCATTGACTAGTAATTCTGCCAATAATAAGATGCGTCGAATCCCGCCCTTCCAAAAACTCCCCTAACTCTTTCACCCAAAACACTTTATTTTCATCGAACTTCCCCTTACAATATCTTTCATACTCCATGATAAATTCACCCACATCCTTAGTCCCATAGACATTGTACTTGTTGATTCTAAGAATGTCCCTAATAAGGACACTCCTAGCAACTTGGAAATTGGAAGTACTGGGCGAGTTCTCCGACCTGGTAATGTCATCATCATTCACTCCCACTTAATCATTCGTACTGCTGTATAAAGAGTCTATACTCTTACCTTTAGCTAGCACTCTTCTTTCATGCCTTCTATTCTTTGATGTCTTCTTTTTTTTCTTATCCTTTCTCTCCTTGTCTTCTTTCACTATCTTCTCATCCTTCTTCTCTTTCAGTTTCATTCCCTCTTCATACATAACCTCATCCAAATCATCCTGTCCACCATTCTCTTTCTTATTTTCTATCCTAGCTACTACCCTAGGAGTAGAGGTCATTTTCTGTTTTTCACCTTTCTCCTCAGTCACTTTCGCAAATCTCTGATTTAATAAATCATCCACATGAGAGGCCATTAACTCATCCACTCTTGAAGCAATTTTTTCTTCTATTCTCTCTTCCATTCGTTTTTCCATCTCTCTCATTCCTTCTTGTAATACTCTCACTCTATCAATTAAATCTTCATTCTCTTTCTCTATTTTTCGAAATGCTTTCTTCCATCTTTCAACCTCTAACTTCAATTCCTCTACTGTACCCATCCTTACTGTCTATTTGCCCCCTACGTCCTCCATAAAAAAAAACCCTCGCTTGGTGCCAAAATATGTAGTGGGCTCGATTCGCCACAATATGTGGTGGGTTTGATCCCGCTCACTATTTCTTTTAAGTTGTGGTTCTATCCTAACAAGAATAAAACACAGGGGTAAAAAAAAAGAAAACACTGAAAAACAAAATCAATAAGAATTTTTTTAAAAAATCCCACAACACAACTAATTCTTCTCCACACAACACCCAATTTTAATATAGATCGATATCGATATTACTATGATCAAATACTGATACTGTTATAATCCAACACTGATACTGTCCAATACTGATACTTAATTAAATATCTTAATCCTACAATATATAAGTCCTTAATACTATAATTATACAAATATTTACAAAATTATCAATTGTTCTTTTCAGTTTTCCTTTATATTTGTCTTCACAAGTTATTTTCCTAATATTTCTTAATGTCCTTTTTTATCAATTTTCCTTTATATCTGTCATCACAAGTTATTTTAATATTTCTTAATTTCATTTTTTTTATCAATTTTCCTTTAGATCTTTTTTTTCTTTTTCTAATTTTCTAATAGTCCTTTTTTTTCTAATTTTCTAATAGTCTTTTTTTTTTCTAGTTCTCCTTGTTCTTTTCATTTGAATTCCATTTTCTACTAATTTTTAATATCTGTAGACACTCATGCCTTTTTTTGTTTTATTAAATGTACAATATTTGCAATGTTCTCTTGTTGAACTCAATTGTTCCAGAATTTTCTCCAGTGAAAACAACAAAACCAAAAAAAGCTAGAATAAAAAATAAACCATTCTAACCATTGCGAAAACTAACAAAAATAAATATAAAAATAAGCATATATTCAAATATATAGCGAATTATCAATCAAATAAATTAAAATTACTATCATTAAATTTGTATTAATTAATTAAATAAAAAAATTTCATCCAATATATTCCAAATAGCATTGCCTACATGAAAATAATTAAATAAAATAAATAAATAAATAATAATAAATAAATAATATAAATAATAAACTTGAAAACAATAAATATGAATAACTAGTACCTGGATATCATCCAGCTTTTTTTTTTGTTAAATAGTTATTTCTCACCACCCTTGCCCTCTTCAAATCCCAACGACCCTCCGTTAAACCAAAAAACGAAAAAAACTACATCATACCTCAAAGATTTTCACTCACTTAGCATAAAAAAAAATAACCATAAATATATAATAATAAAAGCATAAGCAAATATAATGATAATAATAAAGAAAATAATAACCAATAATAAGAATAAGCATAATCATAATAAAAATAAGCATAAATGAATAAAATAATAATAATATAATATAATATAATATAATATAAAATAATATAATATGAAATATCTACCTCAGCTCTAACAACGACAAGCTTGTTCCTTTCCCACGCCTTGTGACAACCGAACAGTCCAAACCCTTGGGAATGAATGATTGTACTAAAAAACTAAAAATATAGAAAAAAACATGAACCTATAAAAATTAACTGCATTCATTCACTTCACACACCATTATTCCATAAATCAATTAATCATTTAGACTAAGACCCATTAATAAAGAAATAAGAAGAAAAGGAGAAATAAAACCAATAATATAATAAATAATATAATATATTAACCTTTCTATCGTCAAACATGAAATCGTCAATCTTCCAATTCTGCTTTCAATCATAAATAAATTAATTTAAACCAACAAATAATCTTTGGTTGAAACCAGAGTATAACTCTAAGAAAAGAAAAAAACAAAGTCAAAGGGTAAAAAAAAAAAAAAACACTAACACCCAACACACCTCTCCTTGCTATCCTAGTGGGAAACTTCGGAGCTTAACGTGCCACGTAGAAAAAGAAAGAAACAAGTAAATCAAAAATGTAGGGAAATAAGAAATGATTAGTAATCCTTATTCAGTTGAGCTTCATACCTCTGAATTAACAACGCATACAGCTCCCTCTGATCACTCATTTCAAATTCCCTCATTCCTCAGCTAACCATCATAAAATAATAATATAGGAATATAATATATAATGCAAAATAAGCAATAAAGCAACCCCACTTAGTATTAAAATATAAATTATAGTTATTATAAAGCAAATAAGCACTTTATATGATACAAACACAGAAATAGACCCACTTCACATACCTGGACATCCTTCGAATTCAAAGTGATCTGACTGACTATCTTTCATCTTTCATCAAGGACTAATACTTTAAACATACCTACCTACAGATCAGCGGCTCAGATTACCCCTTCATATGCATAATTTACCTTCCTATTTCTCTACCACTATTACCATGATAATAGAACAAGAAATTCGCTATTTCAAAATTAATATATGCATTAAAAAATCCAAAAATTTAATCTATTGAACTAAAATCTTAAACCTAATGGCTAATGATGTCATTTCATATTATCAGTATCATTATTATCTCTTGATCTTAAGTGCCTGTAAATTTGTACATATTTGCAACCTTTTCTCTTTCCAGTCTATTTCTAATTTTGTTCCAAATAATGCCAAAGTTTGAAGAGAATCTATTGCTTCTGAATTTCCTGTACAGCTTTACAGCTAATGCAAAACCCTGGTAAATTTAATATGCAATTTTGATGACTTTCCCCTTCAATTCTACCAATTTCCACCAATTTGTTGTTGATATCATCAAAGTTGTATTTTGTTTTTTTAGCAATGGGGAAAAAAAATAAAATAAAATAGTTTAATGTAAACCAAACCGAGCTCAAGCCATTAAAATAATTCATTTAAGCTCATTTCTGCTTAATTAATTGACTGGATCTTGCTGATGTCAGTTGAAGTGTGAGGTACAAGTTTCAAATATGTTAATTAAATGCCTGGCAAGTTATAGATCTAACTGCTGCACAAAATTCCAGCAATTAGTAAAAAAACTTTTACTGTCAGCTATAGTTTCGTGTAAGTAAAAACACAATTTTAACTTAATTTCAATATCAAATGAGTGTTCATAGGCTCTCTTCTCTTTTATATAATATTATATATATGTATATATTTATAATATTATATATATATATATATATATATAGTATATTTAATATATTATATATTATTAATAATATGATATATATATATATATGATATATATATATATGTTATAATATATATATAATATTATAATATATATATATATATATATATATATACATATATATATATAGTATATAATTTAAAACTCTCTTCCTGTAAGTGATACAGCTTTGAAATGTTTTATTGCTACCAAATTATTCTTCTAATTTAAACTGAAAAAACTTGCATGAAAAAAAATCCCACCTATAAAAATATACTATAATATACTAAATAAAAAAAAAATTACAAAACATGAAACGGAAGCAACTCACAAAAAAAAATAAAAAAAATAAAATATACATGTTTCGACTTATCAGGCAAAACATGCACTCAAAAAAAAAATATTAACCAAAAAAAAAATATAAGGATTTCAATATTTACATATTTCTAATTTAGGTTGGCAAATGGAGTAACATTGCAAAACAAATATAACTATTTTATTATAAAATTTACAAGACTTATAACCAAACAATTTGAGGATCACCAAATTTGTATCTAAATTTCCCACTTTCCTGATCTTGTTTTGTTAACTGGGGGTTGAAAAAAAAAATGCAGAAATCCTAATACACGAACAGACTATACACAATTACTGACCAGACTAAATTGGTGTTTAGAGACTCCCTTTATATTACCTTTGTATTCGTATTAATTTTAATATTGACATATATCATTTTAATCACCGCACAAAAAAGAATGTCGCATCATTGCATCAATATTTCTAGACGTACATTTACCACACTTTAATATTAAAATACTAAATCATTAAAAAAAAAAAATTTTAAAAATGTATCAAAATGAAAAGACAAAAAATGGACAAAACTTTAAATCCAAATTAAACAATAATCAAAGTTACGTGTTTATTACAATTTACATAGTATAGGGTGGGTTCTATAAATGTTATTACCAAGATAAGAATACTAAAGAAAAATATGCATCCATCCTATTTAAAAATCCATTAAAATTTTGTCATAATGTTTGTTAAATTTTGGCTTATCTACTTTTATAAAAAAAAAATTTCTCAAAAGAAGCTTATGCCAGGAAGGGCTTAGTTAAGTTATTCAAAAAATTTTTTTTATAACATTTAGGAAATAGGGCTAGATGCTCTCAAAAAAAATTTTTTATTTATATATATGGTTTTATCTAACTAGTTTCAACTCATTTTGCCTAAATAGTAATTAGAATAAATCCTAGACAATTTTCTACAACAGATGTTAAAAAAATAATACTTTTAAAATTTTCACTACAAACATCTTTTAAGACTGACTTAATTATGTTACAATTTCATTTCTATGAAGTATAAAAAAAAAAATAAGAATGCTTCTTGATTGTTCCAAATTGATTTTATTATTTCCATTCATTCACACATTAAAAATTTTATATAAGCAAATCGTCTTACATTCCACACAATTTAATCTTTCAATCAAAGTGCATGTAATTTATAAAAACTTTAAACTCTGAGACTACTTGATTTAGATATTGAACGTCTGAAATGATGGGCCATAAAAAACATATGTTGAAAGAAAAAAAAAAAATATCTGACCTAGGCAAAGGGAGATCTTCCAAATTATCTTTAGCTTGCCAAACCAAATTATCTATAACAAGGGTAGCTAAATGAAATTTCAAAAAAAACTAATATGAAACGCAAAGGAAGGCAAAAATAAATTTTTTTCCCCCCCAAAATGTAAGTTGTTATTGAAGGCATATAGGGGACCTAAATATTTGCTGGTTTGGGATGCTTAACTGCCTGACCTTGAGCTGTATGAGGAAAACGTAGATAATTAGCGTTATTAAGTAATTATTTTAATATTATTAATTCATTATTATTTATTATATTATTATTATTCATTATTATTATTATTATATTATTATTATTAATTATTTATTTTTATTTATATTAGTTTTGCTTACAATTAAGATTGTTTTTTTTATCATTTTAGTATACTTATTTATTATTCTTGGATGTTTTTAAATGGAATATTGATATATTTATTTTCTATGATACTCTGAATTGTAGTTATTTCTATTATATAACAATAGCTTGTCTTTTTATTTCTTAGGATTATTCTTTTTGGGTTGTTATACAGTCATTATCTGTTTGGAACCATATGGTATTTAAAACAATTCTTTTTTTAATAGTTATTATTGTTTTTTATTTGCAGGTTTAGATCTGTTTATGTATTTGGTTTCTGAATATTGTTTATGTAATGTTCTCATTTTGGTTTTTTCTTTGTGATGTTTTTGTTTATAGTGGTCGGCTGGTCGTGTTTTCTGTATTTTGCTTCGTGAGGGCTCCTTCTGCCCAATGGTTTTTGTCTCTTTTTTTCTCGTGTATGAGGTTCTTCTATATAATTATTTGATTTTATTATCTTATCTTTTTTATTTTATTATTTGTATATCTTTTAGTAGTATATTTTTTATTTTATTTTATTTTCTATATATCTTGCTGGTTTACTAATCAATTTTAAACAGTTGCCAGTTGGTGCTTGATTATGGTAGCCTAACTAACTTCTTTTTCGCGACGCTCACTCGCTTAGTCTCGTATTAGGGTTGTAGTTTAGTGAAGTTGGGGGGGTAAAAACAAAAAAAGTTTTTTTTGGTGGAACATGAATTGTGTGTACCAAAGTGGCACTATGAAAAGAAAAGAAAATCTTTAGACGCTGAAAAAATTTCCAAACGTTTTAATACTGGGTTAACTGTTTCCACTTCTCAGTCGCAAAGTAAGCCTTTGAGAGACAATATATGATCTTTAAATTACAGACTTTCCTCATATATTTTATTATTTTTAATTATATTAATATATTATCTATATTATTATTAATTATTATATTAATTATTAATTATGTTATTAATTAATATTATTATTAATTATTATTATTATTATTATTATATTATTATTATTATTTATATATTATTATTATTATTATTATTATTATCATTATATATAAATTCATCTTCAAACATTACATTCTTGGCCCCAGTCAAGGACCCTCATATATTATTATATATATATATTATTATATATCATATATATATATAATATATATATATTATATTTATATAATATATATATATATATATATATATATATATCTATAATATATATATAATATATATATATATATATATATAGTATATATATAAGTTAAAATTGCGTTATTCTCATCAACGCTTCGCTTTTCGTATGCCTGGCCGTTCATCTTTTACCTGTATTACTTTTAAAAATTTGTTACAATATATCGTCACTCGCAGCTACAGTGATTATTATTTTCAAGAACTTAAGATCGAATTTCACCTCCTTTAATTGAGTCTACTCCTGGCACTTCGTCTTGTAATATGAAAGGGAAGGAACTAGGCCTGCTTGCAATCAGCCACTATAGTCCTTAATTTTGAATTCAGTAACCGTCCGGCTCTCTCGTGCATGCTTCTCATGACCAATACAAGTTCTGACCACAGAAAGAGGAAGAAAACCACCATGTGACCGCTGATGCCGCTACGCAACAGCTTGGATGTTTCATCTCCCCCAAAAAATGACCCAATTGGAATTAAAAAAGCTTTTATGAAGAAGCACCCTATTCAAGTTAGTGAAGGAAAAGGAGCGAAATTGCCATTTGACCCTTCAAAACTTTATTACCTACCATTTACAGAATTTTGATAAAATTCACAGAAAATGGTTATCATATTCGATTCGGCTCAACAGAGTGTACTGCTCCAGTTGTATGGCCTTTTGGAAGGTAAAGGATAATAGAGATTCTACCATTTATTACACCGCGACAATGACCTTCCTCCTAAGCTATTTATAAATCTGTTGAAATTCACGAAGACTCTCATTTCATCAACCAGCAGCGAAGGTAGCTTTTCAAGCCAAAACGGTCATGATAATTTAACTCTCTGACTATTAACCAAACAAACCAACAAGCGGAGAAAGAGAAGTTTCACAACCAGAAGTTTTGGTTGGTTCAATGTTTAATTGTTATAGTTTTGTTTATTGGAAAACAAAGCATTGCATACAGAGGGGATAAAGCAGAAGGGGTTTATACGCTGGACTCTACAGATAATTATGGTAATTTTCTCGAGCTGGTCATGTTGGCTGCAAATTATGTGATTTTACAAAATCATGTCAGAAAGCCACTGGAAAGTTAACTAAAAGACCGACTGGACGAGGCTCTTTGTTGACATTTTTTGTCAAAAACCTTTATCAACAAGCTACTTAAATAATTGGTTCAATGTTCCGTGATATCATTTTGAAGACCTTCATGATAGCATAATATTCACGCGTGATGGTAGACTTATACTACTCAAGATGTATGCTTGTTATGGACCAGTTTGGTCGATTGCGTCCGCTATGTCTTTCAAGGAAGATATATGAAAGACTTAAAAATAACAGTAGTCGATGATTCATCTGGATTGGCTTTTGTACGAGCTTATAAAATCAGAATTAGCCAAGTGTGGCATTGCACCATCAAATATTATTGCTTGTTCATTTGACAGAGCTAACAATATGAAAGGTTTTTTTAACGGTCTACAAGCTCAGTTCAAAAAGGAAAATGAAGATCTTATTTACACTCACTGTATGGGACACATGCTGAACTTGGTAGTAGCTGATTCAACAGTAACATTGCTCCAAGCAGAAAACTTAGTTGGATGGTAAAAGAATCTGCTGGTTTTCTAAGCTCGTCTTATAAAAGATAAGAGGTGTTGTAAGGAAAAAGGAGGTTAAGTCAGTTTTTAGCAAGCTGTATTCTATACCTGGAACTCGAACGACTGATTTGAAAGGGAATTATTCCTGCTGCAGAGTTCGCGAGTTAGAAAATTCAGGCATGCAGTATCTACAGGTACTATAACTACTATACTTCTACAAAATGATCATGTCCCTGTTCGGGCGCCAACTAAATTTAAAGAGTATGTAGGGGAGAGTGAGGGTGCACTCGGATGAACCCAACTAAAAAACTTTGGCGCGCCCAAACGAAAAGAAATCCCGGATTAGTACTGAGCCTGTCCCAAACCACCCAATAAATTTAGAAAGTACAATCAGTAACTAAGACAGTGACAGAAATCAGAAGCTAGAAGGGACAAGGTTAAATTGATTAATGGATTCTGATAGGAAAAATTAGTCTGTTAGAAAAGCTACTATCTATCTATTACTATGAAAGTGTTAGAGGTTAGTCAGTTAGTTCTGCTAGTTAGCTAGTCTGTTATCTACCCCACCACTTTAGCTCGCGGTTAGCATACTTTCTCCTAACGACTACCGCATTATTATTACCTGAACTTTCTATTTCGTTTCCTCGGCAACAATCGGTGAAATCCCCATGAATCCAATCTCCCTAAAGACCCCTCCTTGAAAAGGTAAAGTCGGAGTTGAATACGTCAATCAGGGGAAAACAAAAACGCTTCCGATTAACGGTTTATTAAGTTAAACTTATGGGGAGGATGAAGCTAAATAGTCTGATATCTGTTATCTGAATGTTCGAGTTAAAGTGTAGGGGTTAGTTACAACCTGGAACAAGAAGGTTAGTGTGTGTATGAAAAAGAGGATGCAAACGAGAACAATCGGTTACTACTGAACTTTGTTGTTCTTTCCGAAGTTGCACTGCAAGAGGTCGAATTCGAGTTCCGCTCTGATATGCTGCTGGGAACCGCAGCAGCCTGATAGAGGTACTTGGGAAAACACGTTTGAAGAAAAAGCAATCCAGAAAAAGTAGTGATACGGCTCTGGAAAAAGCACTGATACGGCTCCGGAAAAAGCAATAAGCCCCGCGAATAGCAAACGAGGTCCCGCAATTAGCACCTGTTGGAAGACAAGCAATATGCATATGACATATAGTTGAATTTGCTCCATAGCGGCAAACATACAAATGGAATAAACACTGAAGTATGGCTTACCCTAGGGGATTATAATTATCCTTCCGAAAGGGTGTTTGTAAGAGTCTTAAGGACGATTCTGATTACTCTGAATCTGATGAGTAGAAAAAAGAGTAGGTAATAAGCTACAACATACAACAATGGAGCAATCACACATATCTAGAAGAAGAAGCTATAATCCACATAAAATGATAAATCTTACTTCTTCAAGTATGTGGTATCCTTTTGTCAGGAAAGGAGATAGTCAATGATGTGATAGGCCAATAAAATGGACCAAAATATTGTACAAGTGCTGGAAGTGACTAATCTACAGTTTATATATCAAAATACCTAAAGAAAGACGTAATTACGAATTTACATGGAGAAAAGAACACCGAATCCGTTTTGGTTTAACTCTGATTACTAACACGTCATAGTAATAATTAAATTGAATCGTATTTGCTTAAGATATATTAAGATAAATAAACATAAAAATAACTAAATAATAGATCGAGAAGCGTGGAATCGGCCATATAAAATAAATCTTTATGTATCATACTTTTCATATAAATAACGAGACTTGGAGTTGGAGCCACTGCGACAGCAACCCCAAACCCAGTAATGAAATTTATTGTTATCAAAAATTAAAATTAATATTAAAATTATACGCACATAATTTTAAAAAAACTTTTGTCATATGTTCCAAAAAAATATCGCCACCAAACAAGTATCGAGGAAGCCAAATCAAAATAAAAACATTGAAAAACATGTCAATGTATAAAATTCGATAATAGTTCACGTTAAAAACATCAGGTCTATTCTCGGATATTGTTATACAGTTTTAATAAAAAATATATACAGCACAAGTAATGACTATATGACTGAAATTCCATGCAAGTAAATTAAAATTCATTCACTCTCTATTATATGTGTCCACAAATTGAAATATCTATATTATGTTGATTTTTATAAGATTATATCTTGTATTATAATTTCACATATCTAACTATTCAATAACATTGTATAGTACAAACACTGAGTAAAACTCACCCAGTTACTATCACAGCTAGATATTGATAGAGAAGCTGCTCAACACATTATAGAGATAAAAAGGTGAATACTTGATAAACACATTTTCAAGGTCTACATTATTACAAAACTAATAATATATTATTGCCACAGTCAACAGTAACTAAGTCACAATTATATTGATGTACCACAAGATTTGTCATTAACATTAAGTTTCAAGATTTCAAGGAAAAAAAGAACTTTTCAAGAAATACGGTAGATAAGACCTATTGTGAAAGTCAATACTCACAGATGAAACCTCCTTGGAATTCTTCGAAAATCTGCTTCATAAATAAAATGTACATTGTTGTTCATGTGGTATATCAATCGCCAGGGATGAGTAGTTATGAAAAGATAAGATTATTAGTTCTCTCTTATCTGGAACACCCAATAATAATTTAACCGAAAGATGCTTACCGTTGAGATCAACAAATTTAATGAAATCGTAAGCGTTGATAGTTTTCCACGTTAATGCATCTACTTAGAGAATTACCACACTTTATCCTAAAAATCATTTGTTAAAGTGATAAGAAGCATAGTATGATAGTAGCTGAAAACTTTATATTAAAATAGAGATTTATATACAAAGTATACTTGATAAAATAACTTAACAATTAAAAAAAACAAACAATCTAAATAGAGCCTGTAAAGAAATCTTGATATTAGATCGCATTATAGATATTTTAAAGTGTTTATACGATAATAATCATTATATTTACTGCTACGGTAACAATAAACACATAGATATCTTCTCTGATGATTTCAATATTCTATTATGTCCTTGTGTTGAGGTGAAACTCTCACAATCTAGAAAATGAGTTAACTTATAGTCTCCAATTAATTCAGTTTACACAGAGAGTGTGTTACAACTATGCAACCGTGAAAGCAAGTCACTCTTTTGATATGTGGTAGTGTTTTTAATCTAATACTTTGTATATATTGTATAGAGAAATCGATGTAATAATACGAAGCCATAACCTTATGTCTAATCTTCTTTTCTTTGCTTATCATAAACTGAGAACCTTTTATAAATCTGGTTAGAGAGTATTATAGAGAATAGCCAAGACAGTGAAAGAACTGCCAAAAAAGCTTTCAGTAGAAACAATCTGTCACTATCGATAAAGGAAATCATTGCGTGATATACTCTGTTTACCAAGTATGTGGGGGCAAGTTTTCAATTTTTATTCCAATTTTTAATTGAACTTGTGAGACAATTAAATCACAAGAAGGAAAACTTTAGGAGGAAAAGTTGGGACAGTGGTGTGGGAGTTAATGTTGTCTTTTAAAGGAGTTGCATGTTAAGATGGGTCAATTATGCGTGGGGGTTCATACCGCATTCTTGGAAGTGTGTGTCTCGTTTAAAATTAATAAGTGACGACTATTAGTTGGATTTTAGCTCTCACACTAGTAGGCAGAGTTAGAGTCAGTGCAATTTAAAAATCTTACTTAGAATGAACTCACACACAGAATGAGATGATTTGTTTATTTCACTCTATATATTTAATATATATACTTCTATATCTTCATATATGTACCATCTGACCGCTCGTCATAGTAATACGCACCAGGTTCATTTAAAATCTCAGTAGGGAACAAATTAGGTACAGTATAATAAATAAATTATATAAAATCAAGGCAGTTAAAAAATTCCGTTAAAGTGCTAAAATTATTTGTGTAAATATCTCCTCCTTCAAACTATTTCCCCATTTTTAGATTAAATAGAAGTAAGTATTAAGTGTTTTTATTTACCAAATTATTGACAAGTATCTTATATGATTCAACATATACAAGTAATCCGTTAAATCTATCCCGGAAAATTTGACCTTCAGCGTAATAAGCCCCCCGTCAAGTCTGTGACCAGGCCCCAAAAGGGGATGCATCCATTGTCGCTCGTGTGTGTTCTGCGGACACTCCTCCCATCTTGGGCCCCTCCCCCTCCCGAAGCGTCCCATTTGAAATATATAGATTTATATAGATAATATATATATAATAATGATAATATATAATATATATATATTTATATATATTTATTATATATATATATAAGATATTATTATAATATATAAATTAATAATATATATAGCTAATATATTAATATATATATTAATACTAATATATATATATATAATATATAATATTAATTATAGATATATTAATATATATTATATAATATTAAATAATTAATTTAACCAATATAAAATTAATGATTATAACTAATAAAAGTTTGACTAATATACTATTATATAACTGTTTACGTATTAAAAAGGATTAATACTAGTAAAAAAGAAAATCACAAGTTTTAGTAATGAGCACCCACTAAAAGAAATAATAAATCAAAGAATAAATTTTAAGTAAATAAAGTGTAAAAAATATGAGTACTAAAAATAAACGGAATAAAAAAAAAATCACAGACATAATATAACTTCCTACAAAATTCTTTAGGTTATATGAACTCAATAGTAATGCTCGACAGGAGTTTGCCGGACGTATAAAAGCTTAGTGTAAAATATGAGCAATAATAGTTTAGGCCGCGTATAAGACAGAGATAGTATAATTAAGAGGAAGAAAGAACGAATATAAAGTGGGAATATGACTTAGCAACTAATTTTGTTATAATAGAATATTACTAGGATATGAAACAAAAGTAAAGATTTATGATTTATATATAGCTATATATAGTACCGAAAACTTATAATACCTTAATCCACAATGCCAACCTAGACCGAACCAAAATCCAAAACCTGACTCAACCTAACCGAGACCTAAACTCATAATATACCGTAAATACCTATAACTAAACTATAAAGTAAATGGTCATGATAACCAGTGGTGATTTAATATAGAAACGCTAGAGATGAGAACCTACAGTCCGTGGAGTGAGGTATGATGATACTAACCTCATCGATAATAGATCTATAAGGACAGGGTTGAGTTAACAAATAGGTTGTTACTATATAGTATATATACTCTTAAGTATGTTCGTGACAACGGGGTGGTATTAATAATATATGGTTGTATATATGTTACTGTACTAATATATATATATATATAGGGGTGGTGTTTTTTTTTAGTGTGAAATATATAATAATATATAATATATTATAGTATAAATATATATGAGATATGTATAATATATATATATATATATAATATTATTATATATATACTGTCCCAAAGTAAGTGTTACTGATTATCTCTGAATGAGACTACTGAGTAATGTACGCATCTTTTCCGTGCACTTATTCAAATGCGGTAGCTAGGTTACCCGAGTTCTGGGCAGGTGGGGATCCGGATACCAGTTATTAACCAGATTTTTAAAAGTCAGCTTGCACGTACGTCTGTTTTATGTATGGGCGGTGTGTTCAAACTTCGTTACGTTTTTTGCACTACTCTTTTTGGGGTGTCATGAGCGCTGTTTTTCTTTCTAACCTCGGTTTACGTTGTTGCTCTCTGGGGTTGGCTGAGTGTCCTTGGACTGGAAGACATGCTTCCTTTAAAGAAGCTTGGGGTATAGGATGTCACCTCTACTCGATAAGGACTTTTATGTTGTTGTTATTGATGGTGGAACAAAGCTTTGCAAGACGGGGCCAAGGTCGCTGGAGAGAATAATTTGGTGAAGACGACCTGCACTACCTTTCTCGATAGTGAAAGAGGGGTGTAAACCTGGTAACGTCTGAAAAATTAAAATTAAAAACCAAAATGATACGAAAAATTGATGAAAGCTTTTTAGAGCTCTTCTCTTTTAGAGCTGTCTTTCACACTCTGAGGATTAGAGGTGTATTACCAAGGAGGGATGCATGTCTAATGTTGCCAAGTTTACCAAAGCTAGAGGGTGGATAGAGGAGCTCCCGGCTATTAAAATCAGATTAAGTGTCTTTTTCATACCTTTTTTCATGTTTCTAAGTGAACACTATCTATTTATGAGAATATTAAACTTCAAAATTTTAGGATTGATTGGTGGGTCACACAGAGAAATAGTCAAAGACTTAGGGGGTCACAGAAATTCTATCGTGATCGTATAAAATGGCCATTCCACGGGACTTCTCAGGGTCCAATAATATTCCTAGTCCTTGCTGTAATTGAACCCACAACAAACGTGGGGCTCAGTAGTGACAAGTAATGAATTAGGCAAGGCGGTGGCTGTTCTTGGCGGAATGAAAGCGCTGACCAGAAAAAATTTGTCATTGTGCGGGCAAAAATTTGTTGCTAGAGGGGGACGATAAGACTCCCTCAATTTGGTCACTCCATCTGTCACGCATAAACAGAGGCAGACTTACACGTTATTAAGTCGTTATTAGGTTTGAGAAGGAATAAAGTAGTGAGAAGAATGAATATCCTTTATCGGTAAGTGGTGAAAGAGGGATCAGACAGGAGAGAGAGTTAGGTGCGAAAATGAATTTCAAATAGGCTCTGTTCTTCCGTAGGGTTGCACGTCGTAGTGGAGGACCATTGGTTTCAGGGCAGGTTATTAGAAGAGAGCAATTTGCTGTTAGGACGGAGTCAAAGTGAGCACCTGGTGCCAAGGATGTCAGTTGCCACCCCGTTACTTACCTTATTGATCCTCGGGGGATCCGCCGGTCGATGTGGGGGTAAAAAAAAAAGACACGAGAGAATGTGCTGAGATGTTTTTCCTTCCTCAATCAACGGTGAATTGCCTATCTTTCTGGACCAATATTAGCATAATTAGTGCGTGGTTCAATCACTGAAAAATAAGTTGAACTGGGTATTATAGCGCGGCATAGTGTGCGCACATGTTTTTTTTCCATTTCACAAAATTCCTTCTAATACCTACGAAGGAGAGAAGGTTGTAGCGCTCGCCCCTCCAGATTACTAGTTGGTTACTGCGGAAAATTTATTGTCCAGCGTATGAGAAATACGAGTCACTGAATGATTTGCCTTGTTTATCTCCTGCTTACATCTTTTGGACTTGATTTTACCGAGGACCTAATTTTCCACATTCGATCCAAAGATCAATAGTGATGGTTCTTTCATCAGTTTCACTCTTTGAGTCGCCACATCTCAAACCGTAAAGGTCGATGGAAATGTTGGAGTCAAGTTTCTTGTAACAGCGTATTTTGAATGTAGAGATATGGACAGAGATCATGTACTGTATGGTAACTCAACTGGGTTGTATCTTTTTCGTTAGATCGTGGATGTTTTGGAAGTGGAGAAAGAGGTGGCTGCTATTGGAATTCATCAGATACCTGAGCGGTATGTAGCCTCGATAGTGTGACGTGTCTACCAAACAAAGTGATGATAACAAGGTTGAAGCACTATTTCTTGTAAGCCTTTGATTTCTGCGATAACGAAATATATAGCAAATCATGAAGCAGAAAGAATAATGACATCAATATATTTATTTCACAAACCTCGTTATGGTAGCGTGTACTTCGTGAGATAGACGAAATAATAGCGTAAAGGTAGAGAGATAATAATGCAGGACCAAAAAGAGTCATAAAATAATGAACTAGTAAGTGAGGTCACGATAAGATAGCTGATAACTACGGAAACTATAATCTATAATATATCTATATATATATATTATAGTGTCACTTTTTTGAAAGACCGGTCCACAAAAACTTATAGTAAAGGAGTTATTATTAGGATATAAGGCTAATCTCAAAAATCAGTGATTATATATAAATATAGAAATTGTATAGAGTGAAGTTAGTAGTAGTATCGAATAATTAATAGCAGGAAATGAGGGTTATTTGATGAACAGTTAGAGTTGGAAATATAAACGGTAATATATCGATAGCTTAGGTAACTAAGAAAAATTAAAATACAAGTACTAATAAAGGGGAGCATAATATAATAAGCGATATAATATTAAAGGTTAGTTGAATATGATAATGTAGGACGGTATATATAATATATAGGTGAAAGGGTTAGAGGTCATAAGTAGTAAAAATAAATTAAGGGTGGAAGCTTTAAAAATAAGGTTAGTACATAGGGAGAAACGAAATAATAGGCGTATACCAGGAAACCGAATTTTTTTGGGGGTTCCGGCCGGAACCGGGAACTTTCGCGGAACTGAAAAAGTTGCCGACCGCGAAGTTCGCCGGGCGGAACCGGAACGTTTCGACTTTCAGCTACACGGCTCCACAGTATAGCTGCGTGTTCCCAGAAGCCCCGAGTGCAGCCCGTGTGCGAGCCGGGACACATGCATCGTTTCCAGAATCCCGTGTACGGAACAGCACTTCACGTCACGCTAACGTCACGAGTCAGGCGCGCGGCTTGTTAAAGGTCCTCGATTCGTTCAGAATTAATAAACGCGGCGACCGCGCAAAGGTGCCTGCGATGGAAAGGAACATTACCCCTTGTTTTAAGCACACCAACAAAATCTTACCAGGCAAGATCGTTTAAGAAGCTTGTGAACCGAAAAACAGTGAACGGTCGGAAATGATGGCGGCTCTCGGCGACAAAAGTTTTCTTAAATTATACTTGATAGAGTTAGGTACTAACATAGAACTGAAATAAAATATTAAAAGGAATATAATTTTTAGTATCGTTTTATAAATTAAAATAGTAAGAATAGCAGATAAAATTGATAAAAAATTATAATATAGTCTAATGAGGACGAAATATTGCCAGGCTGATCCAACGGCTGACGGACGCGTTCATGGCCTTTTTTTCTCAGGTTTACTAATCTCTCCTAATTCTCTGTGAAAGGTAGAAGAATTAAATGATAAAAAATTTATTTTCAGATATAGCGAAGCGTTTCCGATTTCGGATTTTGCACACAGCGGCTGCACTCGGGCTGTCTGGAAACGCAGCTATTTTCTCTATTATTAAATAATTTGAGCTTCTGAGGTTTAGAGCTGATTAACAAGTGAGCAGTCTTCCGTGCGGTAGAAGATTCCTGTCAGTCGTGATCATAATCCATACTGTGAGCTCTTCCAGATTGGCTGCAAGCCAAAAAATTTGGATAAGCGGATCAATACAATTAGAAATTTATTAAAGAAAAAAAAAGAGTACAAGAAGAATGTCTGAAGCTATTTTCAAACAAGAGTATATGAAGCTCTAAATGTTTATCTGTTATTTTAATAATTTAGGGGTAAACATTAATTTTTGGGTACTAACCTAATTAACCAATCCCTAATCCTTAATCTAACAATCCAAAACTAAGCTAAAAATTTAACCTAAGCCTGCATTTCTATATTAAACAACACTAATAATAAAATAATAAACGTGTAATCAAAAATCAAATACGTAGTCACCCCTAATATCAGATATTTAGAAAAAAGAAGACCCTTAATGACCATACACTGAGAAAACTGAGGAAAATTTGATATAATATATATAGTTAGCTGTACCCGTCCAGATACGCTAGGAAACGTATTTATCGATGCCAACGCTACAGGCCCCAGTTGACGTCATATCACGCTCGTGGAGCATTAGAGCTATTTCCGCTAGATTTATTTTGTTGCAGGTAATAACTGGTCTTAAGAATAGCGATGACTATAATGAACTAAGGTTAGGGGGCTAGGAATGAATAATATATATATAAATAATAGGATATCATATATAGTATAGGTATAGTAGGCAAGCTTGGATCTCCACTACACTCTAAAATCTTGGGAAATTATATAGATAGCGAAATAATAATTATATAAGAATGAACCTTATATTTGTTGTGTACCATAACAGTACGTTGATATTTAACACGGCCCAGTTTAATTTAGTAGAGAAAACTGGAGGAGAAAGCAGACTACAATCAAGAAGTCGATAGGACGTTAATTTGTATCCAAGTACCAAGTCCTGATAAAATACATTGAGCGAATTTACAGAATAGTATATAAGACATGTGCTAGTCATCAGCATTTAATAAAGCTGTTATCACGACATTTCTCCCATAGCTTTCATAATATATAATACATCTGTACTTTGATTTCGTTCATCCCTTATTCACATTTATCCTGACGATTCCATGCGCTTATCGCGCCGATGTATTCAATATCCTCCTCGGTCCTGAAAGCTCCTATTATCCTCACTTTAAGGTTATATATATATAGTATTAGGGATAAATTCATACTTTAATACCTGTTTGATTTACCCTTCTGGTATAATATTATAACCTGAAAAAGATCACCCAGACTCTACTGTCCATTGGTATGAACTAGTCACCTATTTGGTCCTTATAGGTAACACATATATTTTAAATAAAATAAAAAATGATTATATTACACTAAAACTAATCAGACCCCAAAGAAGGTATTATATAATATATGTCACTCAGAACCTTTTTGAGCCACCACCCCCCCTAAAGAATGCACATTATTTAAATGTTCTTGTGGGTTGCGTAAAAATGCATGTCATACTGTTCTTATTATGCCATGGATGTATACAACAGGAAACCTTAACAAAAAATAATCGTTAAATATAAAAGTTAATTAAATATTAAAAAATTTTGGCAAGCCATTTCGGCAGACACATAGTTTTGCTAAAAAAGATTGTTTGCATAAGAACAAAGGATCATCATTGACCCGTCGGCAGCCCGCCCCCGTTTATTACATTCCCGACACACCGCTCCCAGGAGGGACTTTAAGGAGCAACGGGCGCTGACTGTGGACCCGTTTAGGTTCGCGATCGACGTTAGAAACGTCCCGCAAACCGCGGCTCTGGACATACGTATTGCAGGCATGGCGCCTGTGTGCCCGCCCGGCTGCAGAGCTCGGGCTTCTGGAAACGCCGCTATAGTATATTAAATCCGTACCGCTGGGCGTTCAAAGTTTAAAAAGCATTGTTTTTCGGAAGCGTCGCTGGAGGGGTAACGTGTGTTTTTGAGGATAAAGATGACGGTTTAACCTTGTCCGCGCTACAACAGGAAAAGCACTGATTTTCCCTACCCACCACTCAACATTTCAACAATTCACATAAACTTAATTGTTAAGTGAGGAGAGAAAATTATGGAAATTCTTGTTTTCAAAATTTTTTAAAATTTTTGCTTAGTACTTTAGAAGCGTTTAGTTACAATTTATAGATTATTAGGTCCGCCGCTTCCCAGAGTCAGTCTCTTCTACGTTTAAACGTTAATACTTTACTCCTTTAATGATAATAATAATAATAATCAATAATAATAAAATAATATGAATTATAATAATAATCTAATTTAATAATAAATAATAATAATAATAAGTAATATGGTTAATTAATAATTAAATTTAATAATAATAATAAAATAAAAAATAATACAATAATAATATAATAATAATATAATAATAATTAATGCCCTGTACAATTTTATTCTATCCCCAGGTCTAGATCCTAGAGCAGGATTGGCACAAATGAAAGAGTTGCACAATATTTATAAATTTTTCGAACTTATTCTTACGTATTTCTTTTTTTATTAAAAAAACATCATGATTTTTTTTTATAGTAGGGAGCTCTGTTTTTTCCAGTCTACATAAAGTAATAATTAATCGGGATACTGTGTGTATTTATTAAGTAAGATTGTAGAATAATTTATTTTCAAGGTACTACATAATACAGTAGAATAAATGTCATATCGGATAATCAAATGAGTCTGATGAGTTCGAAGTCAAATTATTTAAACAAAGAAAGTAAAATAAAATATTAGTATAAGATGACTCTAATTAAGAGAGTTGCACAAAAAAAATGTTATACAGTGATACTAGGATAATATCAAAAGAACAAAAAGACTATATAGAAGATTATCAGTGATATATACTGATACTAGATAAAGCTAGTATAATGTTGGGATATATTAAGCGCTATATTTATATTATACTATATATACTTATACTAAATATATATTATATAGTATGATCACGTGTTCTGTAGAAATGTATAGGTTTTTAATATATATTAGGTCAATTTATGATATAAAAAAATTATAGTTTCGTATTTGCTGAAGATATTAAATAAATATTAACAGTAAGTGTAATATAATAATATTATAAAATCAACTTAATTTAAATCTTATAAATAATAATTATATGTTCTGTTGTATTAATAAACGATCCAATACGCATTAATTCTATATGGTATAAAAAATAAAGCTAACTGTTCTAAGATAACTTAGTAATTATTATATATTATGAACTTAAAATTTTATTAATATAAATATTACCAAAGATAATAATTAAAAAAGCAAGTTGTTATTGTTTTGTCTACAGATAACATTTAAACTACAAAAAAAAAACTAACAATCTCCCAATTGATGACTTAATTTTTAAAAATATAGTCTCCTTCTTCACACTTGTGCATTTAACAATTACTAGCTATCCGTTCATGAGTGTGAAATAGATAACTTCTGTTTTTTCATATTTAAATTTTCTTGCTGAGTAGCACTCACAAATTCCTCAACATCCTGGACGTTCCTTCTTCTCTTCTCCATTGCATATTTTTCACATACAGTCGTTCCTACTCTGACAATTTTGTGAGTCGATGGCTTTGCCACTCTCTCTTGATTTCTTCTCTTCTCGACTTCGGCAAAACATGTCAATGAGGCAAAAAGAATAATAAATAAAGCAACAAACATCTAAAATTCACATCAAACATACTCTACAAAAATAAACATTCTATCAAAAATTCCTCTCTCTCTGTCTTCTCTCTCACGTCCTCTCTGTCTCTCACATAACAGGAGGTTGCTGAGTGCAACTCAATTCAAACATTTAAAAAGAATCTCAAAAATAAAATAAAAATTCTGCAATAGCTCTCCTCTCACTCTACATATTTTAAGATAACGACATGCTAAAGGAACACTCTAAAATTTACAGATCGAACTATTTTGTCGGTGACGCTTAAAAAGCATAACACGGCTCAGTCGCGCCTCGTCCGCGAGCGTCAATTTACCCTCTCAATAATGCGACATGTATTTCTCAGCATAATAACGCACGCCCTCATCACGGCACGATCCTACAGATTCTGGGATACTTCGCCTTCATCCTCTTGACATTCTCCTTAAACCGCTTGTCCACTTTGACGCCGCACTTTTCTTGCGTTGAAAGACAACGCTAACTCCATCGCTTCGGCTGGCTCTCCTACGACCTGTGCTTACACTACTTCAAATCTTCTTGCTTACGCCTCGCTATCTGACAGTCCGTACGCGCGCCGCTCATCTCAAGCTTTCAATAATATCACGTACGAAATGTAACACTATCTTTCTTGTCTTTTCCTTTTATTCTCCAACGTTTTTTCCATCTTCTAAAGCGTTCGCTACCATTGTCGGCGGTGTTTAGCTCTGTCTCTTCTGCGTTCCTATTTCTAAAAAATACTTTATATACAAAACTTTTTTTGCGCGCGTGTCATATTCTCTCTCGGTATTAGATATGGTTCAGGAGTACTGACTAGCCTTGGTCGAATCTATATCTAATATCGTGACTAATCCTCTTAACCTAAGTCTCAACTCAACAATGTCAATGCATTGTTATCGTATCTTTCTCGCTCGTCGGCTCATGACCCTGTTTCTGTACTTGACATGTAACACTCTCTCGCGCGTATCTGCCGCTACAGCTTTATTCGACACTGGTTCATTTGTATTAGGGATGTAAACGATACTGCGGCTCTCGCGTCTTTTCGTACTTAACCTGCGTCATAAAGCGTCTTAAACAATATGTTCTCAAGCAAGCTCTCTGACTCGACGCATCCTCGCTCCGCGCGTGCGCGTCATTGACTTTTGCAGTCCAGCGGGCGGTTTCAGTTTCGCTTATACGCCATAGTCGCCTCATATAACGCAGGCCGCGGCGCGCGCGGTCGGCTAGGCGCTGGAACCTAACGCTCGGCCGCGTCGCGCGCGCGCGCTCTTTCTTACGTCGCTCTCTCAGCTCTCGACGGCCGCAGCAATCGCTGACAGCGCCCCCACCGTCGCAGGCCTGTCCCGGGCTAGCCTGCCCAGCACTCGCGCTTGCGCCTCGCCTCGCGCGCCGCTTCGCTTCAACGTATACTCTTTTTATGCATTAATCATAAATGTGTAATATGACAAATCATAGAATTTAGATCTATAATAGAATTTTTTTATTTGAAGGAACATTGAAACAGAATTTAGGAAAGTTCCGACGTTATGTTTTCGCTCGGAAACCAATAAGCTTCATAGTTCCTATATTATAGATAGGCGCGGAACCGAGGAATTCCAAAAAATTCAGGAATAACAGAGTTTCCGCCGATTATTAATTGATTCCATGCCGTAAACCTAGTTATCTCTATATTATACATCCGCTAGATTAATAAAGACCTATTAGAGAGTATGTAGGATTTTATCTACACTACTTAACCAGAATACGAGTCAATACAATAGAGACCACGCACGACACGAGGGTGCTATTTTTAGTATTATTCTGTAGTTCAGTATCTTGTAAGACGCTAGGGGAGGGCTCCCCTATAGATGTAACCATATAAGACGCTAGTGGATAGGCGGAGACCGAGACGAGACTGAATAAAGGTGAGTAAATTAACAAAAGATAAAAAATAATCAATATATGAAAACATGAGAGCATAGGCAGCAACATCTCAACTGCATAAGTTCCTAGTTATACATAACAAGATAGCAGTAGATTGTACAAGGTGAAAGCTCCATGACGAAGTAGGGAAAAATCTAGTAAATGAAGATATACCGTGGAAAGGATAAAGAAAGGTGATCAAATATTAGAATAATTAAGGAATAACGGTGTAATTAGGGTAGTAGGAGTAGAGGGAAAAGATTTACAGTGATCCTAAGCCAAGCAAGATAGTAGAACAGAGCGACTTAGTACGGTGAGATTAGCTTTATACAGGATGTACAAGGGACTAAGAGATTAGCGGTATAACGAGCGAACAGAGAAAAGAATAAAAATAATAAACAGAACAATTAAAGCTCACTCAGGCCAATAAAAATATAAAAAATAAAATAAATGCTAATGATACAAACTAAGTGAACAAAAAAAACGCCTGAAGAGAATAGACCAGCAAGACTCAAAGGCTAAAAAAGTCAACAAAGAGAGAGTGCATAAAAAACAAAGGATATAGCGGGCACTAAGTGATATTACGGGGTAGAGAGACGGGGCCTATGAGGTATGTATATATTGAGTGTTATCTTATTGTACAGAAATCACGCTATCCCCGAACACCTTCACGGGCGCATATGAGAAAGACCGCGCCCCGGACCTTGGGACTGAC
>JABUQX010047124.1:0-34842 GCA_015478945.1 Trachelipus rathkii
GGGAGAGAGATTATATATATATATATATATTATAATAATATATATATATATATATATATGTTATAGTATTATATATATATATAATATATAATATATTATATATATATATATATTATATAATATAATATATATAGTATATATAATATATATATAATAGTAATATAAATAATATATATATATATTATATATATATATAATTCATATATATATATATTATATATATATATATATATATATATAGTATTAGTTTGCACTAACACCGATACCAGAAAAAATTTGAAGATAATATCGAATTACAAGTATCCGCTATCATCTTTAGTGCCGATTACAGATACCGATACCAAAATTTTGCCTGATTACCCGATACCGATACCTGAGTACTTTAATCCTTAATATTGGCCTAATATATATATGGTTTATAATATATATATATAAATAATATATAATATATATAATATATATATATATAATATATATATATAATATATATATATATATATATATATATATATATTATATATATATGTGATGCAGGTTAACATTCCGCATCCCGCCACATTATTAAAAGATGCCACCACTCCGCATCCGGCGCTTTTCCCTGCGGATGTTCCACTGACATAGATTTGTCCAGACTGGACAAAAAATATATAATAAAAATACCTTAAAATGAATCTGAACGCAAATTAAAATGAGAGGAATGGAACTCGACTCATACTGTGTAATGTCCGCCTTTGAGATATACTAATATATATATAGTTATATATATATATAATATATATAGTTTTATTTATGGTTAATATATATATATATATATATAATATATAATATATATATAATTATATATAATATATATATATATATATATATATAATATATAGTATATAATAATATATATATATATATAATATTATATATTATATATAATATAAAAGCCGTTCGTTTTTATATCTGGTGCTTACGAAACGCTTTATAGAGTATGCAAGAAGATATGTGATTTTTGGTCAAATAGAAGAATGAAATTGCAAGAAATGCTTCCAGACGTAAGAAATTTCCTCACTTCTGTAGGGTTGCTATTTTCCCATGCTTACCGAATTTAGCACGTTCTTACGTAAAAATGTAAACAAACAAGGATGGCGGCGTGTTAGGCCCCGTCGAATTGATGAATTTTCATTCAATATTAATCAGCTTTTAAAATCTAAATTTCCTTCCAAAAGGATAAACTCTCACAAATAGTTGATCATTTGATCTGTAAATATGAAAACCATTGTGTTATTTTTTTATTTTCTGGCTTATTCCCAACCACGTACTCTATCACAATAGATGATTCCAATTGTTTAAAAACAAAAATAAGCCAAGCTACGAAATCCGCGCGTCCGTTTAAAGCTGAAATTCTGTTGCTAAAACTGGGTGGGGGCCCATTTCTTATCTGAGCGTAAGCAACAAATGACAAAAACAAAAAACGGTCTAAATTAAAGCAAAGAAAATACTCAAAATTCATTCTACGTAAACTGGCTTCCGTATTATACAAATTTACGATTAAAAAGGAGAATAATTAACTAAAGAATTAGTTCCGAAAGTAAGTATTTTGTGGGCTTGCTAATTTAATTATCGCAATCCCAGTAATACATTACTTGGTGGAACCTAATTTTTCTTCTATCTCCGTTAATCATAAAATTGCGGTCTTAAGGGTCCCGATTTCACAGTTATTGGTTCTGATTGGAAGTTTTTTTCCATCGAAGAAATCACCTTCTAAGTAAATTTTCTGTGCTTTAAAGCCTTTATCCTCTAAACATTTTTGATAAATTTGTTTATGCTCTGTTTTCTCGGATAGACACCAAAACTGATAGCATGATGATGTTCCCAAACTTCCTGTTTATGCTGCGGCTTCCCCCTGCATTGGACCTCCTTTCCAACTGTTCTTCCTTTAAGATTAAACATTTTAAAACAAAAAACTTTCCACATGCAAGTTTTTCTTATATCTTTTTATTAACAACAAACTCAATTGGCAGTTGTTCTTTAGAAAGTTAACTTTAATAGCATTTGGCAATAATCTGTTTACAAATATAAATGTGTCCGAACTGTAACGTCGACACTATATGTAGGTCCAAACACTTTCCATCAACTAAATGATCGAAGCTCTCTCAAACATGGACATTTCCTTTCGGAAACTAATCCTCTCCAATCTTTCAACCGAGAATTACTGTCCCAGAGATTGCCTATGACTCTCAATACCCTAATACCTCTTCAAAAATTCTCTATTTTTTTCTAAAATGCTTCTACAGATGGAAAAAATTTAAAAATTTGGAATCTTTATATACCAAAAACAATCTTCTACATCAAGCCCTTAACATCCATCGGTACATTTTGGCACTCTGATTGCCTGAACTAATTGCCTAATTTCGTGCAAAAAACGAACACGATTTTCTTAGAGGTTTACCTTTTTGTTTGCAAGCAAATTGGAATTAGATGCCTCGTGATGGAGCCCGTCCGATTTTGGGATAAACGAAATAAGTTAAAAAGATTGTTTATATTGCCAAATAAGTTGAATCTAATGATTGTTCTCCATTTTAGTCGCTTTTGATAATTATCGTACATTTAAAGCTAAATTTTTCATTGAATGAAATATTTCATCACTTCAAAAAAAGAACGGGTGGTAAGGCCTACCACGTCCGTCATTTATTTGTTTTGCACATTTCTAAGAACGTGGTAAAGTTCATCAATCACTGGAAATAGCAACTTTTAATATGAATCTACCGCCGAAATTCCTTACGTGTGGTATCTGGTAAGCATTTCTTAGCGGATCTTTCGCCTAAGCTTTTACAAAACGAACGCAAAATTCGGAGCAAATTTTTTTACGTTTTCGAGTAAGCACACTAAATGCAAACACGTGAAAACTCCATATAATAACATACAGTGGGTCGAGATACGATACGGATAATATTAATCAGACATAAATTGCGTATGATTTAATTATAATATATATTATTAATTATGATTATACTATATATATATAATGATTATATATATATATATATATATATATATTATTATATAATATATATATATAATATATATTATATATATATATATATATATATTTATAATATATATATATTATATTAAACAGCAAACATTAGAAAACGAAGAAGAAATCGAAACTTTAATTTCTAGGAAAAAGTTAATAGTCGTGTTCCTTCTCAGTCCATTCGAGTCAATTGAAGACAATTTTTTAAATTCTTTGTTTGAATAGCGAAGCTGAAACCCCCTTTATCAATCTATCTTTTCGTGAAGGGTGTTGAATAAGTTCATAACCTTTCCACTATCAACCACCAACTCCTGTCAAGCAATGTGGGACATTGGTACGTTGACTATATATATATATATATAATAAATTATATTATATATATATATATAAGTATATTATATATATATATATATAACTATATATATATATATATATATATATATAATATATAATATATATAGTATAACTATAATATATATATAAGATGATATATATATTCAGAAGACAAATTTAAGACGCAAACTGTACTGTGTGTATCGGTTAAGGGTATCAGGCAAAATTTTTAACCAGAGTTATCGACCGAATAGCCGATACGATACTACTCTCTCAAAATCCTCGGATACCGATTAACCTAGAATACCTCAAAAATCGACGATACCACGGATACCGAATACCGATTACCCATGGGTACGGGTCGCATCACTAATATATATATATATCTTTTAATATAATATATATATATATATATATATATTTATAATATAATAATAATTATAATAAATATATTATATATTATAATTAATAATATAGCTATTCCATACGTTGTCTATATAATATATATAATATATATATATATATATATATATATTATATTATAGTTATGTATTTGACATATATATAAGCGTAGACAGGAGGGTCAGGGTTCAAACCTCCCGAAATTATTTTAGTGACAAAATTTTTGATTCCTTAAGTCTCAAATAATACATAATAATAATAATAAATAATAATAATAAATAAATAATTTAATAATAATAAAAAAATAATAATAATAATAATTAATAATAATAAAATATATAAAATAATGTTACAAATGAAATGAAAAAAGTATTTATTAATTGAAATGAGGGAGACATGTTTTGTGGTCCGTAACGCATTCTCTTAGGTCAAGTGGCTGGATTCCTTCATAGCAGTAAAAATATTTAGATCAGGGACTTAAATGCCAAGGTTTTCTCAATTTGCAGATGATAAAAAATTGGCTACCTCAATAAGTGAATAATGCAATGGATTGTATTAAAGCATGTTAAAAGATTTAAGGAGGGAGCTGTAAAATCGTTAGGATTGGGATGAGCAGGTTCAATTCCTTCTTCAGTAAATTTTTCTTTCCTCATTTTCAGTGTTGTTTCTCATAAGTTTTATCTGTGACTCATTAATCTTTCGTTCGCTTATGATTGTTCCTTATTAATTGAGACTAGAGACAGTGGCCTTATCGGTGTGGAAAAATTCTCGTTCTCTTCTATCACTCCTCGCTAATGTTGTCATTCAAGCTAGAATCGTTGCAGGTGATATTCTCTTTTCCGACGAGTAAAGCGGGCTTTCATCAAAGGACAATGCGTGCGCTCCTTGGTTCTCCTACTGACAAATCTTTCATCTCTAGCGACTTCTGTAAAATCTGCTTTTCCTCCTCCTATTCGATCTGATCATTGTGTTGCTAATTCTCCGAAATGAAAAGGCTAATCTTCTTCGGCCCTTGCTCGACTATATTCCTACTAGTCTGCAATACTACACTTTCCCTCCCTCAGTGTGGAAGCTCTCACATGTCCAACCTATTCCCGAAAAAAAGGAAGCCCGCGCTCTGATGATCCTTCTAACTATCGCCTAATAGCTCTCACTTGTATTCTCTATATCTAAGATCTTTGAAAACCCTCTCAACACTCATTTCTTAGATCATTTGGAAACTCACTCCGATCGCAGTACGGGGGGTGCTCTCGTTGTCATGTCGTATAGTCGTTTTGACTGCTGATATATCATTATATCTAACCGATTATGTTTTTCCGCTCTTTAGGAACTAGCGGGGATGACTTGGGTTGTGGCGCTTGACAATATACAAGCATTTGAACCGAGTATGGTCACGGCGCACTCTGCTCTCCTAAGCCCCCCTTCCCCTTTGGATGTTTCCTCCGTCTCTTTGCTTACTTATATCCTAGCTTTCTTTCAAATCGCCAATATCGGCTGTTGTTGATGAGGGGGCTGACTTCTTCTTTTCCTTTTCTGTCAATAATGGTGTTTCCTCAAGGTTCTGTCTGTTTTTTCCCCCTAATCTTTTCAATTAATGATCTTCTCTCACCTGCACCCCTAACTCTATCCACTCGTAAATTCCGATGACTTTCGCCCTTCATTCTTTAACTCATATCAAATTCTACTCCCCACTTTTACTTCTGGAATTTCCTCTCGTCTTAATCTTTCCGATTTATTTCTCGCTGATGGATAGAAATAACTTGTGAAATTAAATTCTTTAAAACCCAACTTTTACAAAAATCTCCTTCTCCAAAATACCTTCTAACTTTCCTGTCTCTTTTCGACGGTTCTGTCATCTCACCTGGGAACAATATAAACATCCTTGGCCTTAAACATAAACAAAAAAAATGTCTTGGAAACCTCAACATCACAACGGTTGCTAAGGGCGGCCTCAAAGAAACTGGAACTTCTGTTTAGACTGTGAGACTTCCTCCTTTTCTCAGTTGCTCGGCTATCCAAAGGTCTCATCCGCCCATGTATGGAGTACTGCTCTCATATCTGGCGGGAGGGCTCTGGTTTCACCCGGCTTTTTGGACAGGGTCGAGTAAAAAGCCAAAAGGCTTATAAACTGTTCTGCACTTTCAGTTCACTTGACCCTCTATCTTGCGGCGCGATGTTGGTGTGCTTTATCTCCTTATTCCTATAGGTACCGCAGCGCAACGTGTCTCGAGGGAACTTAGTTCACATCCGCGTGACCACCACCTTTTACGACGCTTCCGTAAGCTACGAATAGGTGCTGTAATCTGCGCACGAGTTATTCTGTGTTGACATTGGCTAACTCCAGGCCCTAGTTTGCTGTGGTGCTTTCCTTCTTTTCCCACCCAGCCTCTTGTTTTGCGGATTGCTACTTCCATCTTCTGTATATTGTTCTACTGAATTAATCTCCTCTACATTAATACCTGCGTCCCTGTGCTCATGATGCGTAATTGCGCTAGAGGGTGAAATTTTGAGAGTACTACAACCCCCTCCTTGAATAGGGCTCTGCCCCGTGAGTGGTGGTTGACAACTTAAAAAAAAAAATCCTTTGAATGGGCAGATATGGTGGCCTGAAATGAAACTGAATCTCCTATTTCCCCCCATCCAAACATCATTCAGATTATCCCAAAAAATCGTACTCTTTTCAAGATTACCCTCAAGATGGATCATATGTTACAACAACTACACAAATTTTGACCTTTCAAACTTAATATTTAACCTTTAGACTTCTAGTACTCCACACACCAAAATCTACCATACGCTCCTACCATACAAACTCAGCTCATCAAGAAATTGCATAATCCTTCTATCGTCCACTCATTCCTTTCCACAGCAACACAAACTACATTTCACACCACACCACTCATTTTCACCGTTCCCTTCATCTTTGTTTCAGTCAACAGCAAGCAATCAAATTTGCCCTTTCTAATAACATCCATCACCTCTCCTCTCCTCAGCTCCTCAACATTTATTTTCCTTTTGAGCAGTGTTTTCTATAACTAGCGAGTATTCGGGTTATTCCGATCGTACGGATTTTTCGCGCTGATTATATATAGAAGGTGCTGCTACTCGCGATGGGCGGTGTGTTGACTTGTGACCGTTCGCCGATGGCGAGTGGTGCGAGTGGCAATTGGCCTGTGCAGATATTAGATGGGAAGTGGTTTTGTTTTTATGTTTAGGTTTTTTGGCTTTATGGCCAGAGCATATACTATCCTATCCGTGTTTTCTACTTTATTTCGCCTTTCTATTCGACAGGCGTCAGGTGACGATATTTCGTATGTGGTGGCAATTTTTTCTCCTCTATCCTGTATGGAGATAAGGGAATGATGGAATGTTCTGTAAATATGTTTACGTTAGTATAGTTATGGGGTGTGTGATATAAGTATGTTGATATGTATGTATGATGTTTGTTGTCTTGGTATTATTGGATTTGTGATATGAGACGTTCAAATCTGTGTATAGATTGGGGCGATACCGATATTGAGCGCATCAGCTGAAAGATCTACATAACCATAAGCAAAATGGGTATAGATAAGATATATAAATATTATTATATAATATTTATATTATATAGTATATATATATAACCATATACAGTAGACAGGTATATATATAATATAGATATATAATATAATATCATAGTTAATTATATATATCTATAATATTATATATAACTATACAAATTACTTATGATTATATAAAGTTATAGTATGATCAACATTATTCATTATTAATTAACTTATTATATTATTAATAATTATTTATTAGCATTTAAGTTATTAATTCATATTATTATTATTTATTATTATTAATATTGTTATTATTATTATAGCTGTTAAATTATTTCAAAATTTCTTTTATGTACTATGAGTCAATTGAATCGGCCGTAAAACATAATCGGCCGAAATTTGCCGCATGACGATGACACGGAATTTAAAAAGAAACTATCGGCCCTGCATTTTTGGCCGATCGAAGATGACGTACGAGCCGATGACGGACTAATCAGATCCCACCTCACAATTATAATATGATATACTAAACTAAAGTAAGTTCACAGCTCAAGTATGATTATATATATTATATAATATATACCACTCACTATATCAGATAAAACCATCATGAAAGGAAAAATAATAACTATAGTATAATATATTATGATTAATATAGTATAAAGGCTGTAGACAGGGGGGCTCAGGCGATCATTTCAACCTCCCTAAATTAAGTTTTTAGCCGATCAAAAATTTTGATTCCGTTAAAGTCTTAATAAACCAACTGGCATACAGGTGACCTATTAAATAAGGGATAAAATCAAAATAAGACCTATAATAATTAATAAATAAATATAATAATAATAATAATAATAATAATATTTAATTCAATGAAAATGAAAAGTGATGTATTAATGGAATGAGTAGAACATATTTGTGGTCCGAACATTTCTTAGCAAGTGGCTGTTCTCATACATGTTATAAATATTTAGACCCAGGAGGAACTTAAAAAATGTAGAGGTTGTCTCCAAAGGATCTTGCAGGATATAGCAATACTTGGCTAGCCGCGTCAGCAAAGAACTATAAGAATGGAATGAATATAAAGATTTTAAAAGATAAGGAGGGAGCAGCTGTAATCGTTTGATGGGATGAGCAGGTTCATATCCTCTTCAATTAAATCTTTCTCTCCAGTCTCCAAAGTATTCGAAAAACTAATCTTTCTTTCCGCCATAAAAATGCCTATGTATCGAATTCGTGCTTGTTCTCCAAAGATGAGCTCATTCACCGAGCTAGAGACAGTGCCCTTATCGGGGTGGCAAAATTCTCGTTTCTCCTAATCACTCCACGCTAATTCTTCATATCAGACTAGGATAATCGTTGCAGGGACTACTCTTCGACGCAGCTAAAAGCGGCTTTTCATCAAGGAAAAGTGCCGTAGACCTCACCTTGCTCCTACACTTGACAAAATCTCTCTTCTCCACTCTAAAAGAGACACGTTCATCTGTAGAATCTGACCTTTCCTCCTCCCAATTTCCTGATCTGATCACTGAGTGTGTGGCAATTTTGCTCTCCCAAGATGAAAAAGGCTAATCTCTTGGCCCCTCGCTCAAACTTATATTCTCTATGTCTCATACTAACACTGTTCCTCAGTGTTGGGAACACCTCTCACATCGTCTCAGAACTATTCCGGAAAAACAAGGTAAAGCCTCGAGATCCTATCAGTAACATATACTATTCGCAAGCCTGTAAGCTCTCACCTGTGATTTCAATCTAAAGATCTTCTGAAACCCTTTCATCACTCATCTTTTTAATCAAATAATATTAACGTATTCTCTGTGTCACAAGTCTAAAGATGACGTCGGCATTTTCGGCGCTCGAGGTCTAACCCTGGCGATATACTTACCTATCTTACTGATTTATGGTTTTGCCGTCCCTTAGGAACTAACGTGTGGAGGACTGTGCGTGGTGGGCTCGTCACTTGAACATCAATCGCAAAGCATTTGACCGAGTATGGCACGCGTCCACTGCTCATCCAAGCTCCCCTGCCTTAGGGTTTCCTCACTCTTTGCTTACTTATGTCCAAGCTTTTTTCAAATCGCTCAAAGTCAGATGTTGTTGTTGATGGGCCGACTTCTTCTTTTCTGTCAATCAGTGGTGTTCCTTCAGGGTTCTCGTCTTAATCTCCTACTCTTATTCCTACTTATTCTCATTAATGAATCTCTCACCTGTCACCTCTAAACTCTATCCCACTCACGTCAAGTCCGATGACATCGATCTGCACCATCAATCTTAACGTCATCATATCAATTCAACTCCCTATTTCTTAACATTCAGAATTGGGAGCCTCATTCGTCTTAATATTCTATCCGATTTGATTCTCGCTGATGGATAGAAATACTTTTATTTTTAATTCATTTCTTTAAAACCAAGCTTCTACAAACTATCCTCTCTCACAAGCTAATAACCTTTAACTTTCCTAATCTCTTTCGAAACACGGTTTTTCTCGTCCTCCTCATGTTGACAATAATAAAAACATCCTTTGGCCTTAACATGAACAAAAAACTGAGTTCCTGTGCGATAACCCATGCACATACACACCAGCGTGTGCCTAAGGGGCGGCCTCTCAAAAGCAGATGGGAAAGTTCTGTTTAGACATGTGAGACCTTCCTCCCTTTCTCAGTAAGTTCCAGCCATGCAGTACTGCTCTCAACATATCCCTGCTGGGGATCGGAGGGGCTCTGATTTTCAGCCGGCACTTTTTTGGAACAAGGTCAAGATCCAACCAGGCAAAAACACGCTTATATACAAGCTGGTATCTGTTACCTTGGTGCTCTTTAATCTCTATCATATAGGTACCACAGTGGAACTCGCAAGGCGGCAAGTGATCGAGGGAACTTATCACTCGCCGTTACCACCACCCTGTACGACGCCTCGTAGCCACAAGGGTGCTGTATCTTGCCACTGAGTATCATGTGTTGACTATTGAGTGAACTCCCAGGCTTATTCCTTCTTTTCCCCAACAAACTGGTATCTGTGTAATGTCTCTTTCCATCTTCTGTATTTCCTATGAATTTAATCTCCGTCACTTAAAGGCCTCGTCGTGCTCATATGCGTAATTTGGTGCTAGGGGTGTAAGAACTTTTGAGTGTAACTACACCCCCTCTCTTGCAATAGGGTCTGCCCGTGAGTGGTGGTGATCAACTGTATAAGAAAATCCTTGAATGGCCAGATATTGTTGGAAAATGAAGTGGAATCTCCTATGCACCACCAAATCCAAAACATGCATTCAGAAATTACTTCCAGAATAAATCGTACTCGTCTTCACATACCCCTCAGATTGCGATCATAGTCGCCACCACTAATCAAATTGACTTTGACCATTTCAAACTTAAATTTAAACCTTTTAAAACTTCTAGTACTCACACACATAAAATCTACCATAGCTCTTCACCACAATTCACTCATCAGAATTGCAAATCCTTCTATCCCCCTTCTCATTCCTTTTCCACAGCCAACAAAACACATTTCACACACACATCCACTCATTTTCACCGTTCCTTTCATCTTTCGTTTCAGTCCACGGCGAGCAACATCAAAATTTGTCCTTTCTAATACACAATCCATAACACCTCTCTCGCTCATTCGTCCATCAACTTTATTCCTCTGAACATTTCATAATACAGAGTACCACGATTCATACATTTTCGCCGAAGAATAGAAGGGGTCTTACTGCGATCACGACCTTCTCCGAGGCATGCAATAGCATTCTTGGCAAAAAGATAAGTGGTAGTAGACAGCCGCGAAACCCTTTGAACTAACCTCAACCATCCACCTTAGTCGCCTTCAACGACACGCAGGACAAATACGAGATGATGGGCAATTTTTTCTCCCTACGTGTATGGATAGAGGATAGGGATGTCTGTAAGATGTTGTCTAGAAAGGGGTGAATGCTGGGATATAAGTAATGTGTAATATAATGTTGTCCTGGAATAAGAATGAGTGATGAGGGAAGAGAACACAATAATATGAAAAGGGCGAACTAGGCTCAGGAATGTGCAATCATAATGATAAAGCAAAATGGGTATATATATAATATAGTCGTATATAACTAAATACGTATACTGGCTTACTGATGATATAATATACTATATATATACTATATATAAATTAATATATATATATATAGTATAATACATTAACGATGTTTTACACATCCGTGAATATATATATAAATATATAGATATAATAGTATAATTATATATAATAAGATATTAAGCCGGTATATAAAATTATTATTATTATTCATTCACGCTATTAATATATATATATTATTATTATTATGATATTCTTAGTCATATATTTTAAAATACTATTGCAATATATATTAGTGTGATTCAATAATCCGGCAAAATAATCGGCCGAAATTGACGAATGACCGTGACGATGACGATTGAAAAAAAATATATGCCGATTCTCATTTTGCCCGATTGAAGCTATCGACGATTAAATAGTGCCCAATCACTAATCAATTCAATACACTAATATATATATAAAATATATAGATATTATATATATAATATATATATAATACATATATATATATATATATATATATATATTATATATATATATATATATATATATATATATATAATATATATATATATATAGTATATATATATATATATATAATAATATATATAATATATATATATATAAATAATATATTATATTATATTGGCCTGTCCACTAACCTACTTATCTTTTGCTAGAATGTTGATTGCTTGCCTCGGGAAATGTCGGTGATAGCTCAATGAAACGGCCTTCTAATTTTCGGCCGAATTGTATGAATACGTATTGGCTTACAATGGAAATGGTCAGAAGGATAAAATTGTTGAGCTAAGAGGAGAGAGGGTGATGATATATTTAAGAAACGGGGCGAAATTTGATTTGCCTCGCCTGTTGACTTGATACAAAGATGAATGGAAACAGTGAAAGAGATCGGTGTGGGTGATGAAAGATGTAATCTATCCGGCATAGACGTGTGAGAGTAGGAAAAAGTTCGGGGAGTATGTCTAATGTTTGATCTGAGTGACTATGTGGTACACTGAGCTCTACTGGTTGAACTTTGTGTGTGTATGAGTAACTATAACTGAATTCAATAACTAGGTTAAATTTAAGTTTGAAAGGTAAAAAAGGTCTATGTGTGGGATTGCGAACTGATAGGTCCATTATCATCTGACGGTAATGTCTGTGAGAGCAATGTTGATTCATTTTGGATATCTAGAAGATAGGATGATTTGGATGACGGTGTAGCGATACTGTGGAGGTTATGGGCTTACAGAATGATTGTGCTTGAGGGAGAGACCAACCATGATTGGATAAGGTTGATTTCAGAAAGGAGATCGCGTATAACAGCGTGGTTTGGGAGTGGAACGGGAGAAAATAGAGAATGGTAAGAAGATGATTAATTTCTGTGAAGAGTTGAGGAGAGAGGTACGTGTGTAAGTAATACTTCTTTAAACAACAAGAAGTAACCATAATATAAGTAGAGGTGGTATCGAAGTGAAAAGATATGATTGATTTGCGTTGGTGAAGAGCCAATGTGAAGTATGCGTTGAATGTTAAATCATGAAGGGGAATAAGGAAAGTCGGGAATCTAAGTCGGATCATTCATCCGTTCTAATGTATACTTAAGGTTTAGTGGGTGGCTTGGATGGAAGATGAAGGTTGATTCAGAAAGGAAGGGGTTAATTAAGAAATAAGAAGTTAGCGAGAACTAAAGTATAAGGATAGAGTATCACTAAGAAAGGGCTCGCCACACAGAAAATCAGTGGAATGTGAATAACAAGTTGAAACTGAAAACCAATCTGGGCAAGCAAAATAAGCCAGGCAACTTGTGATAGCAAGTGCAATGGACGGAAAGTAATGTGGGATGGCTAAAAGTAAGGAAAGGTAATGAATTGTTAACTATGGAGTGGTGGTAATGACAATGGTGAATGCCAAGCCGGTTAAAAAGTAAAAAACGAAAGCGATGTTTGAATGTACTAAAGCCAAATAATAGAAAGTTTCAAAAGAAAGAATGTTTTGGAATTATTACAGGAGGAAAAAACAAAAAATAACTAAAAGGTGGCATACCCGTAGAAAACAAGAGGTAAATGAAATGAACAGTTTGGAAGAGGGATGAATGGGGACATGCAAAGGGAATAGGAAAGCGTTCTTCTGGAGAGAAGCGCGAAAGGTTAAAGAATGAGAATAAGGGGAAAGGGGAATCTGTATAGCATAATGAATAGGGATGTGTGCTTTTGTAACTGATGAAATGGATGGAAGGGGAGTGTGGAAAGGTCAAAGTTATTGAAAAATTCTGTAAATATAAAATATTAATAGTAAATGAAGCCGTGAAAACTTCAGAATTTTGTGTATTATGATGGTGCAGTAGAGGTAAGGTATTTTTTGGGAATGAAGGCAAATTCGAGCAAGGAGGAGGTACATGGGTAAAGGTGAAGAAAGTGAGAAGAATGAAATCTGCAGGTATACGGAATAGATTACTAAGGGTGAAAATTTGAATCATAGAGGAGGCAGAGCAGAAGATCTGGCTGATTGTATTGGATTGGAAGTTGTTGTAATAAAGCGTCTATGGAGGTTATAGGTATAGTTCCAAGGGATCGGAGGAGAGCGGATAATAGTACCCCCTTATATCAGCGCTATGGGGGATAAGGGAAACCTGTAGATATCATAGGGAATTATTATTGAATCTTGTAAGAAAGATATATGCTGGTATTTGGTCGAAAAGAGTTCATCGAGTGACCTGATGGATGATTGAGGTGAAGTAGCAAAACGGTGCGTTTAGGAGAGTGGCAAGAAACGGGATTGATGGACCAGATATGCGTTTACAATTGAAACAAATGATTGAGAAAAATGAGGAAGAAAATAAATTGCATTAGGCTTTATGGATTTTGCCAACAGGCGTATAAAGGATTTAATAGGGAAGCTCGTATGGACAGGATGTCGTATTAATGTATGCGTGCATTGGTGGTAAGGTTTCTGAAATGGAATCAAAAGTATTATGACGAAGTAGTGAAGGCGTGTCTAAGAATAAATGGTGTCAAATGGTGATTGGTTTATATTTTAATCAGCGAGTGAGGCAGTGGCTGTGTTATGTTAATGGTCCTCGTGGATTCAATTTGTATATGGATGGGGATTATGGTAAATATTGCATTCAGTTCTCTGGGCGTGGCGAGAAAATTGGATGTTTTCCGGTCGCTGGAGAACATGGTGGTGTGCACTGTAGCTTCCCCTACCCTTTAATCACCTGTCGGCATGATTTGGGTTTTGTGTGGTGAACTGAAGAGAGTTTGAGAGGACTTGGTAGAAAGATTTGGCAGGGGTGTGCATAAAAGAGAGGTTTAAAGGTAATACATAGATAAAGAGGTAAGGTGTATCGGGTGGAGTGAGAACATCCTCGAGCTGTGAAGTTTGTAGACTGGTGAGCACTGGATACAATGTCTGAGTTTAAAATATTTTAGTATTATGTTGGATGAAAAGGAAACGGATTGATGCAGAGTGTAGTAGAAAAGGTTGTGAATGGTAGAAGGTTGGCTGTCGCAATTATGTTGGTCGAATGCAAAGGGACTTAAGGTTCTTGGAGTGCGTGCTAGGTCTCTACACTGAGGGTATAGTTACCTGTGTTAATGTCTGGTAGGTGAAACTATGGTCTGGATATTAGAAGAGGTGATTAAGATCTAATAGTCAACGACGTGTTCAGATGGTCAAGTCTTTTAGCGGGCGCTGTGTAAGGTTGAAAAGAATTGCAAAACTGAGGAATGATCAAGAAGTAATCTGGGTGTCGAAGAATAAGGGGTAAATGAGAACTAATAACTGACAAGTACGGTTGAGAAAGTGGTTTGTCAAGTCGGAATAAGGAATGGAATGACAGTCGGTTGGGTTAAGACGGAATGTATAGGGTGAAGTGCGTTTGGGAATTCGATCCGGCCTGAGACCAAAAGAAAAAGGATTGAAGTTAAGTAAAAGACGAATGTTGAAGAAGAGAAATGGGAGGTTTGGCAAGAGGCGAGAATAAAGTGCAATAATAGTAGTGATGAGGCGGGTTATTGTTGAAGGAGGTAAGATGTGGCATCATCACCTTGCCAGGGGATGATAACCTACCCTGAGCGAAACGATATAGAGTCATAGTGATCGAGCGCGAGGTTTCTCACCTAATCAGGATATAGACGGGGGCGGGTAAGGCCTGTTGATCGTCCCCTTGATTTCGACTTCGATGTTATATTCTGTATTACATCTCTTATTCCCGAGAAGCACGTCTACGCATTCACCTTACCCCAGTCTTGGGGAAAAAAAAGGAATGATATAAGGTAAAATAATCGAAACTGATGAAATAAGAAAAAATAATATACATATTTGTATATCATATGATATATATATATATATATATAATACATATACTATATAAAGTTACATATATATAAATTATAATATATATATATATATATTATAATATATATACTATATATATATATAATAGTCACTCCGTACCTGTGCTCTCCCTTATATAAGGCTGAAGAGGGGTATAAGGAAGGCGAAACACTGCATTGAAAAATAATGCTGTCAGAGAAAAGACAAGAATAAGTGCGAAGAAAAAAAAACTCATAATTTCAATCACACCCTGAAAATGCCAACGTCATCACAACCCAAAAACTATGCACCCACTCAATAGCTTCAAATAACAGCGTGTAAGACGACCACACAACTGTGGACGGAGCGGTCCGCATAGTTGGGCGGTTCAAATCCCGCCGGACCCTGCAGTAGAGCGCAACCATTACACCCACTCACAAGCCCCTCCATCAATGAAAAACCGCTAGTCGAGCAGACGTACATAAAATGTTGACAAATTATTTGACTACACTGAATATACGTAACATCTATTTTGAAGGTAAATTATACTGTTATGCCGAAAAAACTTCTAGATTCAGATCGAATATGAGTCATATCATAAAATTTGTGGTAAAGAACGAAATAAATGAAACAAAAGAGAGAACGGCGCTAAAGTTCGTAAATTAAAGTTATCGTGAATCCGCCGATAGTAGGAAGACCCGTAATGTCACCAAGCATACCTACATACGCTGAAGACGACAATCATACAACAGCTGCACGTCCTCCTGATAGGGCCGACCTCGTAATCGCGGACTTCTAAACAGGGCTGGTGATATTTTGTCTCATTGACCTTTTTGAACAATACTTCCGAAAAGTGATCTCAAATTTATCTATCAAACATAGTTATTTTCGGAATAAGGGAATAATAAAATCTCTTCTTTCGTCAAATCATGTTTTGTTAACACTCCAGTGCCTATCTATGTTCAATGCTAATGAGTACTTTCTTATCTATGCTTTCGCTACTCACGAAAATCATCATTTTGTTGAACATTTCTTCTCACATTTAAACGAGCCTCTCCTCAAGTTTTTTATCAAATTCATCCGCGAGTCCTCTTTTAATTTTTATAAACCCATCAATTCTAAAAGAATCTTAGTCAGGCTCACTAATAAAATTAGTCTATCCTGGTTTTTACGTTATCCCTTCTCTCCATTAATAAGTTTATTTAAATTTTTTTTATTAGGGAGACAAACTGATACTTTTTCAATTCTTGAAAAATATTATGTATTAACGATGCATCTATATTTTTTATCAGCTCTTTTCTACAGAATGGCTTGTGGCTATTTGGCGAATACGTGAGTTAACTGCAAAATATATATATTATATATATATAATTATATAATTATAATTATAATATTAACACGACGAGTCATAATATTAATAAGAACAAGCTATAGTATATATATATATATATATATATATATCAGGCGTATTAATATATATTAGCAATAAATATAAGCTATATATGTACCTGATATAAGTAATCAGAATATAATATATACATTAAGTACATATATACGTTCAGGCATGTGAACCGATAAAATAATATATTAATATCTGATACGCAGTACCAAATATATATATAATATAGCGAATATATATACTATAAAGTATATATACATAATATATTATAAATATACTATATATACTATAGTATATAATATACTATATATATATAATCTATGCTACTAATACGTACTATATCTAGATATTCAGTAAAATATAATGGTAAACAAGTAGGAAACTCGCAACCAACAGCCAGCTCCCCATGTAAGGCTATACCCTAGTGACGCGGTTGGGACATCGACATGAGGGCAGAGGAATAACTGTGGGGAGATTAAAGATCATGTAGAGATCAGACCAGCGAGTAGGAGGCGAGCCACGCAAAGAACGTAAGGACATATGGCGCCGGAGATAGCATGTCTAGGCGAGCGAGATAATTAATGGCGAGAGGAAGCCTGATCACACCGAGGAGTCGAGAGCAAATCGATGGAACTGAAAGTCGCGCGCGGCGAGCAAAGCCAGTGGAAGAAATATTCGGGTGCGCAAGAGGGAGAAGAGCAGTGTGAGAACACGAGATAAGACGAGACGAACTACGCGGGAGAGCGGAAGAAGGCGGGACGAGCGGAAGGAAAGGGTTACTAAGACCAGCAACCACCGACAATAGAATCACCGATGTGAGCCCTACATAGAGCTAACAAGGCGTCGAGTGATGCCCGTCAAGAACGAAGACAACGCGGGTCACGAACATGGGGATGAAGGTCGGTTGGGCGAAGAAACAGCCGAGGAAATCGGAGGGGCAAGGGTGCAGGATGAGTAAGGATTGAGACGGGGAAAATGAAGATCGAAGGGTAGGGTAGAAGACACGAGCAGTGACCTGGAAGGACGGGAAAAAAGGGGAGGGAGGGGACGGAGAGGAATGGGTTTAGCGGGCGAGAGAGTCTGCAGGGGTATTACCAGGGACTTTAACTTGGGCCGGGACCCAGTAAAAGGAAACAGTCTTGAAGCGACTGTGGAGGTGAACGAGGTAAGAGTGGAGGAGAGAGAGGAGGGTATGGGGTCTCATTACGGACTGCAGGGATTGAAGGGCACTAAGGGAATTAGAGAAGATTGTAGAGGAGGAGGCCGTATGATGAAAGAGAATGACATGTAGGGCAAGGAGGAGCGCAGCGAGTTCAGCAGTGTAGTTTGAGGTCCACCGCGAGAGACGGCAAGAGAACACAGTCAGGGAAGACAACAGGCACCGATACCGAAGTAGAGGTATTGGAGCCGATGTTGTAGACGGAAACGGGGGAGGAATGAGAGGTGACGTGGGCGAGGAAAGAAGATCGTGGGGAGACTGATAACATTTGAAACCTGAAACAGAAAAGAAAAATAGCAGGAGGAGGAAGTAACCAAAAGACTGAAAGAGAAGGAAGAAGGGGAAGCTCTCCCAGGAAAGGGAGGGAGGCGGAAGAAAGGGTGTCAGAAACGATGCTGGCAAACGGCCAGTAGGAGGAACTGTTGAAAGGGAGTCTAGTAGCGGAGCAAGAGCGGAAGAAGGTCGAAACAGGAGGCGGAAGAAGGTGCAGCACATGGGGAAGGGGAAGCGAACAGATAGGGGAGGAGGAGTTCAAGGCCAGGGACAGGATAGGAGTGGAAAGCCCCGGTGGCAATACGAAGTGCATGATTTTGAACAGGGTCATGAAGGACCAGGGTAGTGGTAGCAGCCTGTCCGTAGACCTCCGCCCCATATTCCAACTTGGAACGAACCAAGGAGACGTAAAGGCGGAGGACGGCAACATCAGCGATGTGGGACAGCATATCCAAGAGGCGGAGGGATGAAGAACGGAGTTGGCGGATGTGGGGTGGGAGTCGAGGAGGACGCCCAAAAATCGGTGGTGGGGGCGGACTGGGATTGGGGAACCGGAGAGAAAGTGTGTGCAGGAGGAGAAGCGGTAGGGGAGCGGCGAGACCAGGAGCGGGTGAAGATGACCACGGCAGACTTGAAGGGGGAAAACGTGAAGCCGCGGGAAAAACCCCACGCGGAGCAGTGAGTGATGGCCAGTTGAAGTTGACGGGTAGTGAGAACCAGGGAGGAGCCAGAGATATAAAGAAGGAAGTCACCGGCGTAAAAGGAGAAGCGAACGGTGGAAGGTTTGACAAGAAATGTCGTTAAAGGCCAAAGAGGAGGCCACTTAAGGGACACCTTCCTCCAAGAAGAAAGGGCGGGAAAGGACCGTGGAACAACGGACACGGAAGGTGCGGGAGGAAAGGAGAGCAACGACAAAAGAGGGAAGGGGGCCGCGGAACCCGAGACGATGAAGTTTCAGAATAATGCCGGTACGCCAGGTGGTGTCATAGGCTCTGTGCAGATCCAAAAGGGCAGCAAGAACCTGTTGGCGGGATGCGAAAGCGAGACGGATGTCGTAGTCAAGACTAAGGAGGTGTTCGAAGGTAGAGCACCCACGACGAAAGCCAAACTGAGAGGATGTCAAAGAGTGAAAAGAATCAAGAAGTGGGACGAGACGGTTGGAAACCATCCGCTCCATGACAGGATTAAGGGAGATATTGCGATGTGCGAGGGGGTCCGTGGGGTCCTTATTAGGTTTAGGGACGACCACGGCGGAGATCCAAATAGCAGGGAGGCGGGTGAAGAACCAACAGCGGTTGATGAGATCGAGAAGAAAAGAGAGCAAGGGGATGGGCATAAAGAAACATAGGGAGAGAGATATCATCCGGGCCAGGGGCACCGGGGCGAATAGTGTGCAAGGCGGCCTGGAATTTCGAAAGAGTAAAGAGGCGGTTGTGAGGAAAGGGGTCAAGGGCAATCGGGAGAGATGAAAAAGGAGGGGGGGGGGGGAGTAGAGTTATAAGCAGAGAGGAAAGAGGGGGAGAAGAATTAGATGCAAAAGCATAGCATAAATAATCGGTCACCTGGCTTGGAGACAAAAGGAGATCGTCAGGAGTAGGACCGAACCGGAAGGAAGGGTGGCGAAGGGGAGGCTGCGGTATACAAACAGGTGGACGAAACGGTAAAAACGGTGAGGGGGAGTGGTAGTAGTAAGTGACGAAGCGAAAGGTTCGGGAAATATAGCGTCCGACCGAGGGCGGCCAGAGCAGCACGCGGAAGAAGCGTTCGGTGACCTGAATGCGGAGGGAGAAAGGGGAGGGGGGCGCCTGTAAACTCTATACAGGTGCTCCTTCAAGGCATGGGCCTGGAGGCATGAAAAATTGATGGGGGAGAGAGGAATGAGACTGAAGTATGTGAGCTGCTGCAACAGAAGAATTGACTGAAAGTACGCATAAGCATCATCGACCGTTAAGAAAAGGAATGAAAGAGGAGAACAGGAAGATTCGGCAGGCAAGGAAGGCCATCGGTTTGAGAGTAACCGCCACAGATGGTAGGAGACGAGGAATGGGAGATACAGAGTGGAGGCGGCCGAAGACCAGAAGGATCTTGGGTAGTTGTACGCTGCCCCGTGGAGGGAGGATAGACATGACAACAACTGAGATAGTGGGGAAGGAGGTAGGGGGAGCAAAAGACATTAACACAGGAAGAACAAGAGGGACTGAAGCGTACAAACGCAGGGAGGGCGGCGTTGAAACAGACACGAGGGAGAGAAAGACGAGAGAAGAGGGAGAAAACGATTGGCAGCTGGGAGTCAACGAATCACCCCACAAGGAGTGACGCAGATTGAAATCGCCCACCAGGAGCAACGGAAGGGGAAGCTGGGCGAACAGGTGAAGATTGTCGATGGAGTAAGGGACAGAAGGGGGATAGAGAGGGAGCAGACTGTGAAGGGGGACGGACGGACGAGACGGAGTGCCACAACCTGAAGAGGGGTCTGGAGAGGAAGAGGAGAGAAGGCAAGGGAGGAATGAAGGAGAATCGCAGTGCCAGTGCGACCAGTAGGATAGCCAGAAGAGGAGAAAGGAAACCAGAAGGAGGGTGAAACGGGCAATGAAACAGGTGAACCTCCTGAAGGCAAAGGACTGGCGGGGAGTGAAGGCGAATCAAGAGAAGGAGTTCCTCATAATTAGCGTAGTAACCCCGACAGTTCCATTGAAGGACTGGGGGGGAAGGCGGACTATCAAGAGTACGGGGGAGGGGAAGGGAGGGAAGGGGAAAAGGGAACGACTAGGGTATGGAGAACGGAGGCAAAAGGATGAGGAGCCGGGGTAGAGGAAGGGGGAAGTCGGGCAAGAGCTTCACGCCGTGTGAGCTTTGCGGTGACCATGAGCAAGACTTTCTTGTAAAGAAACTCGGGGAAAGAAGAGGAAGAGGCGGGATGGGCACCGGGACAGTTGACACAACAGGGGGAAGTGGGACAAAGAGAATGGGCGCGGGCGCCACAGGCTACGAAAAGTTCAGTCGAGAACCGACAGTACTTGCGGGGATGCCCGAAGCGATGGACCTGAAAACAACGGGGAGGGGACGAAGACGCGAACGTCGTAAGAAGAAAAGCCCAAACGAATATGAGTGGGGAAGAGGGGGAGGAAAGTTGAAAAGGAGGCGCGGGTTAGGAGAGTCTGTCGAAGACGTACGGTTGGGAAAGCGGTAAACATGGGACACTAGGAGGCAATGGCGTTGGGCGTAGCCGAGGATATAATTGTAGGAGGTATGACGAAGAGAGCGGGCAAAGATAGTCCCTTTGGAGGAGTTGAGAGTGGGGGTCAGGGGAACTGAGGACCGGATGAGGGCTTAAGGAAGTTAAGGCCGTAAGAACACGACTCTGAAGGGGTGTACGGGCGGTAAGGAGAAAAGATCCGTCACCCTGGAGATGGGCGGTGAGCTCGGAGCTACGCAGAGCAGCCTCAAGATATTCAGAGGTGGAAGGGGCAAAGGAAGGTGAGGAGAGAAGAGGTGGAGGAGCGAAAACGAAAGAAGACAGGGAGGGAAGGGAGTCATGCAGAAAACGCAGGAACGAAGGGGGGCAGGCCCCGGGGGGGGGGGGGAAGGAAAGAGGAAAAAAAAAAATGGAAAAAGGGAAAAAAAAGGAAAAAAAAACGAAAAAACCCGGGGAAAACGGAGGGGAATAGAAGTGGTCCGAGGGAGATAAATGGGGGTATTGAACGATGTGGAGTAGAGTAGGAGAGGAGGAGAAAGTGAGGTAAGCCGCAAGCCATGGAGCAACGGACCTCTCCAGGGACAGATGGGGAGCTAGAGGTTGGGAAAAAAAAACTTTTTTTTCAAATCGTGTTTGTTTCTGTTTTTTCGGTTTTTTTCAGTTTTTTCATTAATGTATTTTTTAAAATATAAAGAGGATAATATGATATTTCAATTGAGTATTTTCATTTTCAAATATAAGGATATATACTTGAAATTAAACAATATTCCAATTATGATTTATAAAATATGCAGAACTACCTTCCCAACACTTTAAAAATGTTCTTTGTTACACTTTATCAGTCGGTTTAGCCTCAGACTGCTGTTTGTAGGCCTACTTACTAGTTTAACTAGTAAGTAAAGACAATAATTTAACAATTATTTTTGCTCTATCATTTAAATGATTGTTCAAATTTTTATTTTCTGAGAATGAGTTTGGAATGACAACTCAAAAAGGACTTAAGGGAATGCAAATGAAGTATAAAGAATATTGAAATTAATTTCTACTAAAGACTTTAAATGACTTTTTATGTGTTACTGACTCTGAATTATAATATCCTTGAGCATCAGGAATCATCCCATTTGATTCAGTAATAATCACTGATGGTATCCTTTCCAATTTCGCAGATATATCTGGTCACTTTAATACTGGAGTGACTACTGTCAAGCTCCTCAGCAGCGTGATCACCCACATTTAACTTGGATAAATCCCCTTAGTCTGATATCTCAGTCGTATGCAAGTATCGTGTGAGAATGACAGTGGGGAAGGAGCAGGGGCAGTAACGGGACTCTTAAGCTTAGCTGCCTTAAGCCATAATCATCTCTGTCAGTTGGCAAAATTTTCAGAATTTCCTAGTTCGAGATTTATAAGCAATAAATACTAGTTTTGGCAACGTTACACAACAAGAAGTGATATTCAATGCGAGGAGCCTTTGCAAACCTTTTATTCTTCTTAAAAAGTCACATCCACACGCACCTTTTTGCCATGTGGCAAGTTCTAATATGACCATTAAATGAGTGTCGTAAAAATGTATTTAAAATCTTAAAACAAGGCAAGATTGCCTCATATTTTAACGCAAATATTATGATAAATATCAAAATTCAAAATATAAATAAAAATAAGGAAAACCCATAAAAATTTTGAAACCAAACTCAGGGGCTTCCAACCTTGTAGGAAATTGGAACCAAAAATGTCCAAATTAGAACATATTTCAAAAATAAATCTATAAAAAATAATTTGTTCTCATCCTCACACATGTTTTCCAACTTTTAAATTCCACAACTTAATTGAAAAAACGAAAAAAAACAAATTTTAACTTGTTTTTTTTCGGAAAAAAATGAGCTTCTTTTTTTCCTTTCTCAACCCTAATGGGGACATCCATCAGATCCAGGATGGAAGCAGTCTGAAGAATAGGAGGGGGACGAGCCAAACCGGCTGGAGAAAAGGAGAATGAGGCCTACGGTATGCAATTTCGACAGTCGTGTTCTAAGCAAACCGGTAAATATATCAAACTGCTATCTATGTGTTCAAATTAAAAGAATCGACGCCGGACAGGTCCCATACACTCAACACATAAGGAGCATAGAAACCTACTTCGTGCCCGCCAGGCATTGGAGAGTGTGTCGGCGGTCCCACAACGAGGAATCCTTCCGCGAGATACATAAACATAGCTCGGCGGGAAGAGGGCCCCCCCCGAAACCGCGTATGGTAGGGTACGACTTCCCATCCACCGACCCTTCCCTTGAACTACGCCAGGGAATAGGACAGGCGGCTTGAGAGGAGTTTCCCGGGCATACCCGAACCAGGGCACAAAATACAAACCGTCTGACCACATGATGGACAAGGGATGCGAGGATCCAAGCCGCGGAAGAAAAACACTCCGAAGCCGGTCCTAAACGCTACCCACACGCGGGACAATTCTGGATGGCAAGCATTCACATCAGACCCCGCAGACCACAGACCTTACGCAGGACCTTGCAAACCTAAAGGTAAAAAGGGGCGGGGTGGCAAGGCAAGGCTGTTTGGCGGGGTACGGAAAGACCAAAAAAGGAGCAAAAAGAAAATTAAGAAAAAATGAAAAAATAAATAAAACTCTTCCAAAGGTCATCGCTACCTAATTAATATAAGTTTATTAAATATATTATATATATATGCTAGATAATAAATAATATAATATCGATATACATACATTATATATACTACTTAAACTAATAGAGCTCTAATCAGGTCAATACTATACAAGACTAGCCTAAAATGTACGGAATTACGTAGTATGCAATAGAGCTAGGACCTATTACTTAACCTATAATATATATAACATAATAATATAAAATATATTTATATATACATAATATATATAATGACTATAAGATTATATATATATATGAAGATAATCCGAATTGGGCCTTCCCTTGTGGTGGGAGGTTGGAGGGCGTTGGTGCGTACCGACGAGAAAATGGCGGGGAGATCACAAGGTCATGCAGAAGACCGGCAGGGCCACAGGAGCTACATAAAACACGATGAAAAACAACGAACAAGACAGAATCAAAAGAAGGAAAGTGCACAAAATCAATAAAGGGAACGCAAGAGTTAGACTGTAAACAGAAGCAAATGACAACTGAAATCCTTAAACCCAGCTAGCAGAAGAAAAAAGAAAATACCACAAGAAATACTTAAAGACAACCAAAAAGTAAAAGAAGGATTTACAGAATACCCAGTGACGGAACGGCAGTAGTGAGAAAACGTCACAGAAGCATGAAATGAATATCGTTAATTAAGTAAATAAGAGAAAAAAGAAAAGCACAAAGTACATACAAAGTATTAAAACAAAAGCAAAAGAAAAAATAAATAAATACCAAGATTGGGAAGTGGGAGACGCTCGGGAGAAAAACTATGCGACCTAGGCGAGCGGGAAAGTAGGAAAACGACCTCGCCCCGTAAAAGTCGAAAAATGGGGAAGAGGGAATGGAGGTATATAGGGGCATGGAAATGAAAAACAGAGCTGATCCAGCGCAGGAAAAACAGGGAGGGAAAGCCAAGGTTCTACATGCTGGTCCAACGGGCACACACAGCTCGGCGGGAAATAGAAGTATAGGAGAGGCGAGAAATAACCGGTTAAAACGGAAATAGGGAAACGACCAAAAAATGGGGAAGGAAAAAATGGAGGAAAGGAAAGAAAGGGGAAGGAAGGGAGAGGAAGAAGAGGCGGAAGAGAAAAGTCCATGGAGCCCGATGCAAAGGAGACATTGACTAAAAGAGAAAAAAAGCAAAAGAAAAATCCTTAAACGATATCTCTTCCGCGATATCCATTTAAAAATGGTACCTGTCCCACCCACCAACAACAAGGGTGGGTTCGTTAATCTGATACTAAATATATACCATATAATATAAATATAATAAGAATTAAAATAATTATTTTATTAAATATTAGCTATATATATAATAAGATATATATAATATATATATATAATAATATATATATAATATATATATATATATATATATATATAGCTATAACTTATATACTATATAAGATAATAATATATATCTATATATATATATATAAATTATATATATATATATATATATTAATTATATAAATATAATAATAATAATATTACTCTATATATATATTATATATATATATATATAATAATATATATATATACGGTATATATATATATATAATATAATTATATAATAATATATATATATAGTACAGGTAATATATATATATATATAATATATTATATATATATTAATATATATTAATATATATAATATATATATATATATATATATATAAAAGGCTATGTAAAAATTTCAAAACCTAAAAAAATATACAATACAAAGATTATTTTAAAGTGTTTAACAAGAATTAAGCTGAATTTTCACTTTTATTACCAAACATGTGATTGATAGGGATAGGGAGTGAATGAGATTGCGGATGATTTAAGAAATAATAATTAAGGATTTTTGATAATTTATAACGAAATTTTGCGTATTCTTTCTCTTTGAACCCTTAATCTTCTGATAGGCTTGCTTTAATCATCACACCACCGGGTTAACCGAATTGAAGTCGGGACCAATTGTGCTATTGATTGAATTTATTAAGAATCATTAAAATAAGTTCTACTATACGAGTCTTAATTTACCACAAGCTATCCAGGCACAAAATAAAAAAAAATAGATGGACAAGAAAGTGAAGAGGATGCAAAGAATGAAGAGGAACGTAGAAGATTTAAAAAACTGAGACAGTGCAGCCGAATCATCATAGGAAGATTCTATGCCTATGATAAAAATATAAATGTTGGTATGGGATTATATAGAGTAGACCCTTATCTATAAAATATTATTTGTAAACCTTTTAAAAATTATTTTAGTTCGTTTAGGATAGCTAACCGCAAGTGGGTGCATAAAACGTTTGCTCACATATAGCCTTGATGTATTGAAAATCAGGGATGGGGAGGCGAGGTAAATTTGGCTTGGCACCGGCCCCGCCTCCAGGGCCCTTGTTAGATATGGCACTGGCTCCGGCTTTAGCTCCTCCTTTGTATTAAAGATATTCCTAAGTCCTAACTCTTATACAATTGTATTTGGGTGTTACCGGCACTCAGGAACATCAGCCCTCATGCAGTTCCGCCGAAATAGTGACTCAAAACCTCATTATTTTACATTAGGTTTGAGCTGGGCATAATATATACAACAACTTAAAGTCTCTTTTTTTTTTTTTTATACAACAATTTTTATAAATGAAATACTCTTATAAAAAAATATACGATACTTTTACATTTTAATCAAAACATTCTTAGAAACAGTATGGCTTCAATCAATCCTCTTTCATATGGGACTCGTAAGTCTGACCGAATTTATTCGAAGGGCCGAAAATGGGCCTTTTCCCCCTACAGCTAACTTGCATTGGTTGACGTGAAGTTACTGTTATAAGCCAACATTCCTGAATTAATTTTTGGGTACTAATGGAACTGTTGTAGGATATTCAGCTTTTGATGATCTATCTATTTTTTCCATTCAGACAAACGCATGGAAGATATATTCAAGTTTTTAATTTAGCAATAGAAGATCCTTTCACATATTTTTCCTTCAGCACAACGGGTCTGGCTTGCTGATCAAGGCACTTCATAATCTGTCTTCATCCTCGAAATTTAAGAGTGATGATGAAGTTTAGGGCTCGTTTATATTACTTTATTAACTCCTTGGCATTTTTTTCAGTTCCACTTTCTATTTGAGTTATGGCTTGTTTTGAAGAATTGTAATTAAATTGCTGCATTCGAATTGCTATATTACTGAATGCTATCTTTCCTCTCACCATGAGCTGTAACAGTATCATCATTCACCGTAACCGGTATTAGGATCAAACATACGATTGCTGGCTTAGTAGTATGTCATATTAAAGGAGAACTTTTTCTCTTTTTTCTCAACACTAGAAAAAATTGCATCTCAATATTTCACGATTTGAGAAAACTCACATAAGTTTCTTTTCTGCCAACTCTTTATAAAATGGCCTGGAGTTAGCTCGGCTGCTTACAACTTTTTGTGACTAAGATGAATGACAAGAATTGCTTCTAGTCTTTCTAATTCACACCACTGAAAATATCAGTCATTGTTATGTCTGGATGAGTCATATCAATTAAGTACTCTTTTAGCTTCTAGACGGCCTTATTCATTAGTAAGTACTGCTCTCCTATCTATGTAACTTTTTTTAGGATAGCACTTTTCGCTTCCTTTACGTCTTATACTAGTTTCCAACTTTGGAGTGTATCTTGCAGCCACAACTATTTCACACACATTAGCTATAAGATTATGAGCAGTTATCCTTCAAAACCAATATCTGTTACCAGTGTAAACGTGTGTTACAGCGAATGCATGTGTTTATCTTTACGTATTAAAGAAGAATCCACAATCTTGATTCCATTCTGTTTCTAAACCTACCTTCATAATTTTCTGCGTCGATGGATACAAATTTCGGATTCACTATCTAAGCTCGTAATTACCTGTTTAAGAGAGTCTAACATTGAATTTAATCTATTGCACTTATTCATGTTTTGATGCATTATCCGAGTTAACAATTGTAAAACTGCTCTTTAATTAAGCTCAAACTCTTTAAGCACTTTCTCAACTAGATCTTCCATAAATTGTGAATGTATGTTGGCTTGCGTGTCTCAAACGGCTAAAGTTCGTGTTGTTATTTCATATTTGATATTGAAGAAGTGGAACATTTAGTGCAAAATACATTTTATTTTCTGTCTAGTACAAAACTTCCCAATATTAGTAAAAAAATTTCAATGAGCATTTGTTTCCAGCACTTTTCTGCTTTTAGCTTCACTTATATCAGTTTTCTGGATAACATGCCTTTCCCACTAGAAATCCTAACTTATTGGCTAATTTTCCATTTAATCCAGTTAAACCTCGGATGAAAGAAAAATTAAGGGGTACTCCATCATCTACAACCATTTGGATGATATGGGTTTTATATTTTTCCGCTGTCATAGATACCAGTCGCCTTTGTGATTGTTACAAATCTGAAATAGATAGGTTTGTATAGAATGTTGCTTGGGTAATTGGGTAACCTTAATTTATGGTTTTCTTCTTCTAACTGTTTTAAAGATTTCAGGATGGTATCTTCCAAATGGTGTTTAAATTAGATGTTCTAATTATTACTTTTGTTCCACCAAATGACTTCATAAAACTTGCAAACTTGGCAAAGCAAAATCGTTTCCGTCGATTTCACGTTTTTTTGAAAGTATTTCGATAATGATGATTTTAAAATTTAAATTTCAGTTTTGGAACATTGTGAAAATTAAAAAAAACAACTAAAAAATTGATTTTTTTCCAGAGAATTAAAATTATTTTAGGTTACTGCGTATTATTATTAGGGAATTATTAATATCATTATAAGGGAATATCCGAAAATAAATAGCCTGAACAAGTAAAAAGCGATGAAATTATATGATATATATTATATATTATATATATATATATATATATATAAATATATATATTATATAATATATATATATATATATATATATATATATATATATATATATATATCTATATATATACGTATATATAGATATATATAGATATATAATAATAATATATATATATACATCTAGTAGGATAAATATATACATATTGACTTACTATATCTATATATATATATATATATCTTCATATTATACCTATATATATATATATCTATGTATATCTATATATATTACTATTATATAACTAAGTTTCAGTAATAACTATATCTATTAATATCACTATTCTTCATTACTCTATTAATATTATTAATATAATAAATATATATATATATTAATATAAGAAATTATATTTTAATGATAAAATAATTTATAAAATAATATATAATATAATATAATATATATAATAAAAATAATCATATATCACTCGCTCCAAACGACTATTAAATTATTAAATGACTTTAATATATTAAAATACATAAAAGATCTGGAATAGCATAAGACATAATTAAATTAATATAAGTATCATATATAAATAATAATAATAATAATAATATATAATAAATAATTAAATAATAATAAAATAAGTGAGAGAGAATTATAATAATAAAATAATAATATTAATAAATAATAATTAAATTAATAAATAAATAATAATAATAATAATCACTAATAATAATTATATAATAACATATAATAATAATAATAATAATAATATTATAATAAATAATAATATATTTCCAATGTTAGGAATTTATTATATATATGTTATGATATTACTTAGGTTAATTTAATTTAAAGATAAATATAAGAGATAAACATAGAAGAGACATAATATTATTTTATATTTTATATTTATATCTATTTATTATATATTTACATTTAGTTGAGTTGAGATGTATGAGTTACCTTTGTTGTATGTTTTTGGTATGGAGTACATGAGGTTATTAATGTGTGGTGTGCATTAGTGTATTAATAGGCAGATATATTTTTGGCTGAGCTAGTAGCTGTCTATGAGTGAGCTATCTTAATTTCTTAGTATGAATTATTACCATAACAGTCATACAGCTGCTAAATAAATAACTATATACTTATATGTCTAGTCAATTACTCACGATGGAAATTATAATCCACCTATATCTTTAAACTCTAAATTACCTATTAATATGATGAGTCAACCTACTATAATAACCTTTATATTTGCATGCTTGATCTGTAAGATACTACAGATATGAAGCCTAAAAGAGGGAATATTACTAATTCACATCCATTACTTGACGGAGGCCGGAGCACCTCTTTGGCAGCAATAATTTTTGGAGCACCGGGCACTCCGGTGAGAGGCTAGCTGGTGAGTGCGCACCAAGCGTGAGTGAGGACCTAATGTCTATATATTATATATTATTAATCATATTTTTCCTCTTATAAAGGGTTGAAGTAATGAAATTAGCTCTAAGTAATATAAAATAATATAAACAGTATATAGTATATATATAGTAATATTATTATTATATATTACTATATATATATATATATATAATATATAGTCTATATATATATAGGTGGAGGACAAATAATAAATTTTTAAAGAACAAAATTAAAAATAATTTATATGATTACTAAAATCATCTTACCCAAATTGGTTAACTTTAAATTCGCCTAGCAATGAGAAGCGACAATAGTCTGAGATAATATCTTCAGTTTCTATTTCATATTTCGATGTAGTTAGAGGAGGGCAAGTCCAGGAAGTCTTTCTCTCCAAAATAGTATTTCTCAATGGTTTTCTAAGTCCTTATAAAAGACTTGTTTTATATCTGAATATAGACACGGGTAAATTGCCCAGTATTTTTGCAACGAGAATGTAAAATATTGGAAATTGTGACTCTTGGCGAAAAGGAAACTGTTTTTTAGAGCGATATCTGCTCTTGATGCCATTTCATTCCATAATCCCATTCTGCTTTACCAAATCTTTAAATTGGCGTTTCGAGATCTTTCCTTTTGTAAAATGGTTATCACAAATGTTTATATTTCTCGTATGGCACATTACATCCTGTTCGGTATGGCCAATTGCAAGGAAGAAGATATTAATTTCTTTATGATTTAAAAACCTCTCTTCCGTAATGCAGAATTAATCACTCCAAACATTTGGTGAAAATGGATGTGCGATAAAGGTCTGTGGGTCGAAAATAGGAATGAGGGGTCTGTATTTTTGGAATTTGTTAATTCTTGGAACAGCAATTTTCAATACCCAGCTCAGATATGCTTATGCGCTTCACATTCTTCAAAAATCTTGAACTGAAATTCTACATGTTTTCCATTTCTCTGGATTGATTCGATGTTTTTAGTTTTAATAGATTCACTTTCATTATAGCCACTCACAACCAAATCAATAACGTGTGTCCTGCAATCATTTTGAAAAATGTATGTAAAACTTAATAATCGTTTACAAGCTCTTTCGAATCCTAAAATTCGTCTCACAAACACTCTTTTGTAATTAAGTAGCTTTTTATTTTTGGACTGACTCTCCCATACTTCACAATTTTATATTTGTTCTAAAGCTGCTATATCGAACTTAGCATCTCTTTAAAAATAAAACCGATTCAACCGTTGTCAACCAGCGAGTTTTGCAAAACTTTTTTTTTAATCTCTTCTTGCTACACCTTTAGGAATAAGTTCTTCTATTTTTTTCTTCAAGAACTCTTTGGCCTTTTAAAAATAAAAATTATCAACATTCTGATATTATTCCAAATGCACTTCGAATTGAGTGACTAGCTTTAGAAGGCTGTCTGTGAGGCATACAAATTAAAGCCAATGAAGAACGCAGTGGAAGTATAAAATTAGCTTTAGGAACCAATTTTTTTCCTTTATTACTCTCTGACAACTCCCTGAACTCACCAAATTCATTGCTGCTGCTGCTCCGTATATCCCAGTCTCTGTAGATTTATTCATATCCAAACCAAAGTCAGTTCACCCTTTTTCTTCAGTCTAAGTTTTGCAACACTATAGCGTCAAATCATGTTACTGGATGAAAAGCGCAATAAAATCTTTCTTTGACGGTAAGGGTCATCAATCATCAACTGTAGCGACACACAACGAAAATGATCAGCTGATATTTTCTTGAGCACATCAACGAATCGACAAAATTCACTTTTATTATTTTTTGCCACAATTCGAATTGAAGAGATGAGCAAATGACTGAATTAGAGAATTTTGGACTGTGGAAACTGGTATACATGGATTTCTAAATTTTAAATCGTGAACAGAAACATGTATGCTCCAAGCATAGCACGATAACTTAAGAGACTCCCGAAATTGCAATTCGTTTCCCAAAGGACCAAAAGAGTTCGAGTTCGAACCTAATTACGACGTCCACGTAACGTATATATTTTGCTTACTACAAGATCAAATTGTTTCAACAAGTGGAAATAGCCATTGTTCTTCCTTCTTCGCCTTCCTTTTCTTTCTGACATGTCAATCTTTTTGTAAATGCCTCTGAGTTTTTCCAATGAACCTGCCTTTTCTACTCATCCAGTAAATCTCTTTTCTAACCGAAGTCTTTGTGATATTGTAGTTGCCTCATGTTTTTTTGAAAGATTAATGGCTTTCTTTAGTTTGAATACGGTCTTCGAGAACAATAAAAACACCCATTCCTGTGGTTCTCCCTTTTACCTTCTTTCTTGTATGTTCCAAAAACAATTACACAACCTTCTTGGAGCAATAAACCCCACGTGTAGATCAAGATAAGCTAACACTTAAAACATGCAAGACGTTCTTTGAAAATACTGTTTTCGCCTGTTACTTCCTGAGTAGAGAAAATATATATATTGAGAGTCTAGTTTACATCGATGATATTTAATATTTTCCCACTTTCTCACTTATGGGCTAACGAGACCGTACATAACATGAAATTGCCAAATCTTTGGATGAAACAATCATTTCTGATATTCACTTGTGGGAACTGAACTTGTAGACGCTTTGTGAAGGAAAATAACATCGACCGTTAGCAGAAGTTCCATGAAAACCTACTATGCTTCGAGATCCGATGTAACTCACTTTATGAATCAACCATGAATCTTCAATTTAAATCATTCCACGTATTAAAATATGATATATAACTATATATATAATTTATATATCTATTATAATAATTATAGTATATATATATATAGTATATTAAATATATATATACATATATATTAATATATATATATATAATAATAATCTATATATATATATATATAAATATTATGTATATATATATAATAATATATTCCTATATATATAATATAATATAATATATGTATATATAATAATATATATATATATATATAATATATATATATAATATATATTATTATTAGTATTGGAAACGTTTTATCAATGGTTGATCGAGAAATGGAAATAAAAAGAGCTAATACAAATAATCCGTAAGTTTATACATCTATAAAAATGTGATAGTGTAGATGGACAGGATTATTACTATTTCATTGGCCCCATAAACCTTAATTGTCCACTGGGAAAGAATATATACTATATAAATATATATATATATATATATAGAGTATACTATTATTGAGTATAATATATATATATATATATATATATATAATATGTACTATATATATATAATAATATATAATTATATATTAACATATAATTTTATAATATATATAATATATATAATTTAGAAGATATAACTTAATACTATATAATAATACATATATATATATTAGTATATAATATAAATATATAATATATATATATAGTAGTATATAGATATATAATATATAATAATATATATATATATAATTATATATATATATCATATATATATATATATATATCGCTATTATAGATATATTATATAATATATAATATAGTATAATAATATATATTTATGATTAATATAATATATATATAGTATATATATATTATATACTAGTTATATATATATATATATAATTTAGTAGTATATATATATATATAATATATATATATATATAATAATATATATATCTATATTATATATAATTATATATATTATAATATATATATATATATATATATATATAATGTATATACAATTATACAGTAATATATATATATATATATGTAAATATATTATAATATATATATAAATAATATATATATATATATAATATATAATTAGAAGTATATCATATATAATATATAGATATAATTATTACATATATATATATATATATAATATATATATATACGTTTTATATATATATATAATCTAGATATATATATATATATATATAAAGAGAGAGAGCACAATATAATATTTTATATTATATATATTTAATATATATTATATATATATTATATAATATATATATAATATATATTATATATATAATATATATTATATATATATATGTATATATATATATATATATATTATATATATATATATATAATATATATAATATATATTATTTATATATATATATAAATATAATATTATATATATTATAATGTATTATATATATAT